>JAPXFQ010001797.1:600000-859913 GCA_028564705.1 Apricaphanius iberus
TGTGAACTACAAAACATAATAGGCTGTTTGCTGACAGACGGCTGATAAGTTACATGGAAACAGCCAAAAACATGGTTAAATAGACTGTTGAAAGAGGAGTAATATTTATAGGACAATGGATGTACAGTAGGACTCACTTCATCCAATAAATAGATTTTCTGACTTACATATGTTTCTGCTAGCACCAGAATATTTACAAGCGGGGCAGACTGGGACAATAATTCAGGCCGGGAATTTAATACCAATCCAGGCAACCAACCAAATAACGCAAAACGCCTTGAGTGAGTTAGGTTGATTTAAATTTTTTACATAATAAAACAAAGGCTGCCCATATGCCCACAGTTTTTTTTCTGTTTCTTTGCTGAACAAAATTAATATTTGCTTTCTGATAAAATAATCTGTAATTAAATTGCATTACTCTAGGTCATCTACACCTATACTGGTAAATGTAAAGTCAGCACACATAACAAACTGATTATACAGACAGTACTGGGAGTACTTTTGATTTATCAGTTAAAACCCTGTCCTGATTCCTGCCTGGTTTCTCCAACCAATGAATCTTTTTTTTTCTTAGAAAGTTCTAATCTCTCCTTACCTGGATCATCTTTCTGCTGATGGCCTCTAGTCCTAAATCTCCTCCCTGGTTCAGATTTTTCTATTGTAACAATAAAGATATGAAAATGAGGAAAGCATCATTTTAAAACGGAATGAGGATGAGTAGTAGTTCAATTACTGTGATCATTTGCCTCAAGTCCTTTTTGTGCCAAAGATATTGTTTCTACAACACTTACATTTTCTTTTCACATTTGCAGACCCTCCCCTCTCTACTGCTCTGTCTTTTTAAAAGGAAAAATATTTATTTCAAATATATGGATGGCAATAATGAGCACAAATTCTGCACATGAATGAAAGAGGTTTGGGATTATTCCCAGCATGAACTAACTAGTAAAGGATGTAAAATAGGCAACAATAGTATCGTTAACTAGTTTGACATTATATGTTGACATGTATTAGGTTTCATTTAGCGACATTATCTGCAACATAACTCAACTTATAGCTTGTGTGGAGAGAACTGTCAAAAGTTGTCTGCCTTTTGCTGAAACTGGATCAGTTGTTGAACCTTCTCTGCGGATCAGCAGCACCTGTCTGTGATTAACTGATTTACGCTAGCTTGTGTATTTGAGGTGCATTTAAAGGCGGGTAGAAAAAATAAATTACCTCATATTAACTTCAGAGAAAAAGCAGGCCAGTGCAGCGGTCACCAAGAAATGTCCCGCCTCTCCCTACACTCAAAAGTTACAAGCCTCAGCACAGAAGCTCAGACTCTAACTAATTCACCTCCCAGGCACCTAATAAAGACAAACTTACCAGCAAGGGATGTACAGGTGTCATCTCTCTATTTTTTTTCTCTTTCCTTTCTCTGCTCCATATTCGTGTGGCCTCTTCATCATCAGCAGTGCTGCGGGGTATCAAGCAAAAACCTTGCGGTGTTGCTACTGCTGTATTCCATTTGTCTCGGATACTCGAGGGTCCGAGTTGCTGTACACGAGAATGTGACGTAATTGCCCACTTAAAGCGTTCCAGTTTATGTCACTACACTTCGAGTCGAAAAGAACATGGACGCTTTGAGGGCAGCAGCTGTCGAGGGGCAGGCTAGTCATTGTTGTTAGCGACATAACATCTTCAGCAGACCAGCATGAAAATCAAAGCTGTACATTGTATTGCACGCACAGCAAGGCCGTGCAATGTAAAAATTGGCGACTGGATTAAAGCAGAAATGTAGTCAAGTGTGTAAGAGCATTTAAAAACAACATTAAAGTGATAGTCTGGACTTTGTAAGAAAAAAGTACGAGAGGGACATGATTTGATAAAAAAAATGACCCAAGCTCCCGCCCCCTCCCTTTCTGATTGGTCTTGAAGCCGCGCCTACTTTTCCGTGCACGCGCCAGGTCAATGGGCCAAGACGTGCAGAGGAGAGAGAGAAAACAACCAGAGTGTCAACAATGGAGTTATGGGAGGTGAGGATGCTTTTTTGGTTTGAAATCGGTATCTTATGCTCTTGAGCTGAGTGTTGATCCATGGCTGCGCTTGGGACTAAGGCGGAGGCTTGATTCCGAGGCTCCGTGTAAACAGAAAACTGAGCATGCGCGTAGTTACGAGCACACAGCGTACGTACGGGAAGTAAGTCCCGTAATGTTATAATTCACAAAATGACTTATTTTATATCAACATTTAAGGCCAGAATGTCAATTTAATACAATTCTTAAAATTTGTAATACATTTAGAAATCCAGACTATCACTTTAAAAGGACCAACATAGTACAAATAAATAGAAAATACATCTCAACTATGGGCGCAGCCATTTTGTTTTCGAGCCGCTCGCTCTACTCCGCCTACAATCAGAGATCCGAGCTGGAGCTCAAAATTTTCGACCTAATTGGGGCTTGTCTCAGTGAAATAACTTTCCGAATTTCTGTCTCGGAAAGGCTAACTGGAATGCAGCAAACGCCAAACCTTTGGGCTGTACCATTATGGGGGAGGGGGCTTTTTGTAAATTATATACTTTGACTGAAATGTTACATAATTAACAAAACAACTCAAGGATGGACAACTCATTTTTGTATTTTCTGAGCAATCTGCTTCTGTATTAACTCTGTAATCATTTTTTGGGGGCCCACCCCCAGGTACTGAGGCCCTACGCACTCTGCGTACCTTGGGTATGGACAGTGGCAGCCCTGATTGAGACCTTCCAACAGAACTTCAGCCAACACAGACCGGTATAAATTTTAAAATTCCGCAAGGAAGCCATCTATTTCTGACCTTTACCTTTTCATGCTCAGATTGAAAAAAATGACCGAGGAGATTTTGTCAGTTTTTGTTTTCCAAACTGAAGAAGAATTTAGAGGGAGCATCCATAGATTTAATAAGATTTAATAATGTTAACAACATTTCCTTTCCATTCTTCCTTCTAGTTAGCTTCATCGACGACACTCCTATCAGTTGCTTCAGCAAAGGCTATGTATATGCATTTAAATTTTAGAAGTTGATGATACACAGCCCTTTTATTCAAATTCCTTGCACCTTTAAGGTTTAAAGATTATGTTTTAAAGTTACTCATATTCACAGAGAGAAAGATCCATAAAAAATGAAAATACAGCATCATATTGGCAGTTTTTCTACATTTTAAGAGTATCCTTTAACTAAATTTCTAATTTTCTGAATCTGTTTTCACATCTGTAAGCTATCACATGTCCTTTGTCTTATTTAACATTTTGCTGAATTGACAAAAAGCTTCCTGTTAGGGAAGAAAAAAAAAAGATCTCTAGCCACATACCATCTTCTTTTGGTTGCTTCCAAAAAAGTCCTAATCTTTTCAAGACTGTATCCATTAGTTTCCGGACCACCAAACAGAGACATGGCTGAGTGCAGATGCCCCTGCTGTTCTTACAGAGGCCTCTCCACCTAATTATAAGTTTTCTTATTCTACGAGGAGTAGCCAGAGGGGAGGGGAACTGCTTTTATTAGTTCATCAACTCTTTCCGCCAAACCAGTTTAATTAATAATTTTACCACGTTTGAATACACTGTTTCTGTTTTTAGCACTCCTCAGATTTTATGTGTCACAGTTTATAGGCCTCCGAAAAGGAATGCACTTTTTATTCCAGAATTTTCAGAGTTTTTATCAATTTTACACAACTCTTATGAGAGAAAAATTTTAGCTGGTGATTTTAATCTACATATAGATAACCTTTTAGATCCTTTAGCAACAGATTTTTTAAATATTTCAAATTATATGGATTTTAGCCAACATGTCATGCAGCCGACTCACAACAGAGGACACACCCTGGACCTGGTCATCACGTATGGCCTATCCACCAGTGTGTCCTCTGTTGTTGACTTGGCTGTCTCTGACTACTACTGTGTGTTTTTTAATATCACCAGTTTTATCCAATCAGAGACCTCTGTGAGAACTGTCAGGAAGCGTCATCTAACCCCTAAAGTGGCTGCAGGTTTTCTTGAAGTTTTTAAAAAATTCCCTCCTATGCCTTTACCTGCCCCCTGTGATTTTATCGTTAATGATTTTAACAGTAGGCTTAAATCTGCTCTCAACCTACTGGCGCCAATTAAAGTTGTAAACCCTCATTCAAAACGTACAGTACCATGGAGAAATGCAGCTATTAGAATATTAAAGAGGAGCTGCATGGTGGCAGAAAGGAAATGGAGGAAAAATAAAATCACAATAAATCATCAGATATACATAGAACATCTCAGATTATATAATAACACTTTAAGAAATTCCAGAAATACATACTTTTCCAGAATCATCTGAGAACATAAAAATAATTCCAAAATTCTGTTTTCCACCATTGACAACATTCTACATCATAATTCTAATACTTTTCAGAAACCGCCCTCAAACACTCTCTGTGACGAGTTTGCAGCCCACTTCAGAGGGAAGGTAGACACCATTAGATGTAATATTTTATCCTCTCAAACAAACATGGTTTTAGACCAATCTGAGTGTCTGCCTTCACCAGAGGAAACACTGGACAGTTTTGTCCTGGTAGAAGCTGGGACCCTTGATAAAGTTTTCTCCTCAGTGAGGCCCACCACAAGCGCTTTGGACCCGATTCCCACCAGGTTTTTTAAGCAATTTTATGGTTCTTTTAAAGATGAGATTTTAAACTTTATGAATTGCTCCCTTCAGACGGGGTTTTTTCCTGCTGCCTTTAAAGCGGCGGTAGTGAGGCCCCTGCTGAAGAAGAGCAATTTAGATTTTAATGATTTAAACAACTACCGACCAGTATCTAACTTACCATTTTTAAGCAAAGTTTTAGAAAAACTTGTTTTTATTCAACTTAATGATTTTATTAACGCTCATAATGTCCTGGAGAAATTTCAGTCTGGTTTTAGGATGAACCACAGCACAGAGTCGGCGCTTTTAAAGATTTTAAATGATTTTAGACTAAGCTATGATGCTAAAAAGGTGACAGTGTTGGTTCTTCTGGATCTAAGCGCTGCCTTTGATACAGTAGACCACACTATTCTTTTAACTCGTTTAAAACAGATCGGCCTCTCTGGTGCTGTTCACAACTGGTTCACATCCTACCTCACAGACAGGACTTTTACGGTAAGTTTATATACCTGTTCCTCTAAGGTCCATAAGATCACTTGTGGTGTTCCCCAGGGTTCAGTTTTAGGCCCAGTGCTTTTTAACCTGTATATGCTCCCTCTTGGCAGTGTTATCAGGAGACATGGAGTTAACTTTCACAGTTATGCTGATGATACACAGTTGTACATCTCCATGTCTCCTGATGACACACGGCCAATGGATGCACTTTTTAACTGCATTTTAGGCATTAAATCCTGGATGGCAGAAAACTTTCTCCAGCTCAATCAGGACAAAACTGAGGTTTTAGTTATCGGTCCTGAGGCTCAGAGAGAAAAACTTTTACCAAAACTACAATCATTGTCTTTTAATTCTTCTTTACAAGTGAAGAACCTGGGTGTGATTTTTGACTCTGAGCTGACTTTTATCCCTCACATTAAAAACATCACCAAAATAGTTTTTTATCACCTAAAGAACATTGCCAGAGTCCGCCCCATTCTCTCTCGGGCCAATACGGAAATGCTAATGCATGCTTTTATCACCAGTAGAATTGATTATTGTAATGCCCTGCTTTCTGGTCTTCCCAAAAAGACTACCTCAAGTTTACAGCTTTTACAGAATTCAGCAGCTGGTGTCCTGATGAAGACTACGAGGCGGGAGCACATTACACCGGTCTTAGAATCACTGCATTGGCCTGCATCACTGTATGTTTTAGGATCGATTTTAAGGTTCTTTTAATGGTTTTTAAGTGTCTTAATGGTCTTGGGCCTTCTTATCTGTCAGAAATGCTTTTACCGTATGAACCCTCACGGTCTCTGTGCTCCTCTGGCAGCCGTCTCCTTGTCATCCCCAAAGTCAGGACAAGGACTCATGTTGAGGCGTCTTTCCATTATTATGGCCCTCACCTCTGGAACAGGCTGCCAGAGGATCTCAAGGCCGCAGATAACGTTCATGTTTTTAAGAGCAGGCTCAAGACTCACCTTTTTAGCTTAGCCTTTAACTAATTATTATTTATTAATATATTTTTAACCGCTCAGCATGTTTTACCTGATTTAATTTTTAGTTTAGCTTTTAACTGTTTATTTATTAATCTGCTTTGCATTTTTATTATTTGTTTTACACTTATTGTTTTATACTTTATATACTTTATATTTTATTAACTTTATATTTTAATGTATTTTAATCTTTCTTGCCAGTGTTTCCTCTCTGGGGGGGCCCCCTGCATCGGGGGCGGTGGTCGGCTGTGGCTGCCTGGGTGCACCCCAGGTAGCACTTGGGTGGAGGTGGGGGTACCAGCCCTCCCTCCTCTGGGCGCCCTGGGTCGGAGCCTTGGCTGCTGCTGTTGATCTGCTGCTGCTGATGCAGATGGCTCCCATGATGGCATTTCCTGGCTCATCTGTACTCAGCCCGCTTTTTGTAGCTTCTAAGTGTGTGTGTGAGTGAGTATGGCTGATGGGTTGGGTTGGGAGGGGGTTGTATTTGCATTGATGATTTTATTTTTGAAGGGGGTTCAACCCCCACAGGGGGTTGTGGGGTTATTTTAAATCTGTAAAGCACTTTGAGTAACTTTGTTTGTTTGAAATATTTTAAATCTGTAAAGCACTTTGAGTAACTTTGTTTGTTTGAAAAGCGCTTTATAAATAAAGTTTGATTGATTGATTGATTGAAAGCAGTTGTGGAAATAGCAACGAGAAAGAAGAAAGCCGACGAAGAGCCAAAAGCCAAATCTGCATCGGAGCTGCTGCATTTACAGGGTGTCATCAACTCAAGGAAGCTAAGTGCTTGCTAACTGATGCATTGGTTACTGATTTTCTCCTGGACAGGTAAGATCACGTTATATTTTGTGACTTTTGGTTGAAATGGCTTGTGTCCTGCGAGTTGTTGACTGTGGCGGAGACCCAACAAGACCATGCTGGCTGCGCGTGCAAAATTAGTGTAATCAAATCAATCAACCTTAAATTTTATTACTATATTCTGCTGCTCATCGTCATTTTTTAAATCATTAACACCTGTCTTCTAAACAAGACAACACTATGACGTGACGACTCAAATATCATCATTATCATCCTGTCCAACTTTTATTGAATTGGTTTAATCCTTCTCTTTGGTGTCTTGATTTGGAAATTCTTTTAAAAATAAGAACTGTCTGAACAAATGGTGAAGTGATCCAGTGAGATTGCAAGAGAGCAGCAGCTGAACCATGAAACTTTATATTTAGAACAAGCACAAAGGCTCTTTGGATCAATTTTAAAAGACACTTCGCACATACTACACTACAAGTTCCAGCTTCTCCACTCTAGAGGATGATACAGGATACCACACTGTAGAACGAAACATTTTTATTACCACTGCTATAAGCCCCTAAATAAGTTTTAGCTTTTTATATTTCTCTGTTTTATGTGTTCATTTCTGCATGCAAAATTCTATGACACATCTGCTTTAAAACAAAATGTATCTTCGGCTATGAATAAAGTCCTGCAAGGTCGTCGATAAAGAAAGGTGGTAAATTAGAGAGGATTATCTTTTTTGCCAAGTTCATTAGAGGAAGCGCTATTGTGTGTGTATTTCTCAAAATATTCTCGTTCTCAACTATACTGTTCATCTTATCAACATAATGCAGAAATAATGCTGTATTCATCCTAGATGCTGCCATTACACTTTCACAATTTCTTGTACATGCAAACCAGACTTCTCAACCAAAAAATCCATGCCAACTGGTATTTTAATACAATGCCGATGGGAAAGACTCCTAAAGCCTTCACAAAAATCGCAACCAGTTAAATTATTGGTGCTGCTGAAAAGAATGTCAGAGAAACACTAGTGAAAGAAATTTGTGTAACAGAGAGAAAATGTGAATCATCAGTGTAAAAGGTAAAGTTCAAGCATTTAGGAAACCTCACACCTGTTCTCCTCTCAACACTCACAACAGACACTCACGCATACGCAAAGAAAGAATGAAATAAATAATTTTAACTTATATTTTTATTGAGTTAAAATCTTTGTAAATATTTATTTTCAGAAACATGTAATTGGACCAATCTGGTCGAACTCAGCAGGCAGTTAGCAATAGCAGAATAAACCACTACATAACTTGTGTTTATGCATTTTAGTCTCTTTTACCATTTGACTGATTTAGTAAACCTAATATTGAGTCTCAAAATATGCTTATCAAGATATTTTTCATAAATATTTGTTGTTGCACTTATCTTTTTGGAATTTAGTATATATAGCCTGTCTGCTTCTGAGGTTTACGGATTACAAGATCAATATAAAACAATTTTTTTTCATGTTTAAGCCCTGCATCATACTGTAGGTATTTAGGAGCTATGTTTAATTGTTTCAAGTCAAAAGCATGTGGAGACTGGATAGGTGGAACTGTTGTGAGGTTGCAATAGTCTGAATTCTTATTCTTGTTTCCCTCTTTATTTTACTTTGTGTAAATCTCTTTTTCACTAAACTGTACGTGTAAAATATGATCTTCAAAAAAGTTATCTAATTCACTGAAATATGTTTTATTACTAGTGTGACCTGCTTTAGTTGAATATTTTAGTCTATTTTATAGTATGTGACAGGCATTGCATTGAACATTGCATGTACTAATAACATTGTTATCCTGTTAGTGTGTTTAAAAAAGGTCATTCTTGAAAATTAAAAACTATGTCTCATTGAAACTTATCCATATTAGTAAGGGTAGAATGAATTAAAAAATATATTTTGCCGGAGTACTATGGCAATAATATAATATATCTATCATTTCTTGTGTAAAAGAAATGAAACTGTTAATTTAAGTCTATGCATAAAAGTATAATAAAATGGATACAATAATTTATTCCATCCCCCCTCCAAAACACATTTCATGGATTGTCTGGCTTGCCCTCACACAGAGAAGGAAACATCTGTCTCATGGATTTTAGTCTGGACAAATACGCAAAACAAAACAAATCATACTGTATTATGCCTCCAGGCTTAGTTAACTGGCCGATGGTCAAACTCACAAAACTGACCATGGTATTCTGAATGATATATCTGTGAGTTTAGAGCTTTTTAGAAAACTTTAAATGGCTTTGTTTCCTCTTGTAAGAAGGAAATTGCATTTCTTATCTTTTTTGCAGTAGTTCCATTTATTTGTTTGTCTTCTGTTTAGTTGCGTAAGTGATTTGGTTGAAATAACTAATGGTTCAATATCCATGTCAGAAGTGTGAATTATCAGGTTTGTCAGCGATTGATGTATTTTTACCTAACTGAAATTATGTCCGCACTTGTGTTGTGAGTCTGTTTTTTTTTAGATGCTGGTAGAAAGATATGGTCCTCCATCAAAATAATCATCACACATGTTTTCTAGGCCAAATCCTCAGCCTATATATTCACTAAACAATGATTACATGAATTTACCATTTTAATCACATTTTTGCTTTTATCAAGTTCCAGTATCTGAATATCTGTACATCACCTTATTAGCATTGGAAATGATTAAGGTTCATCATGAGAACATCATGACTTTATATGGGTTATTCTAAAATCTCAAAACATGTAATGCTGTACAGTATTTTTGCCGTTGAGCAAATTGTCATAATTTAACCACAGATATTGGAGTAGCAACTTCAGTTGTTCAGTTTACTTTGGCGATTTTTTAATCAATTTCTGAAAATGAATACTTTGAGTTAAAAACAACAAAAAAGCATTTACACCTACTCGCTTATCCAAATTACTTAACATCTTACTAATAGTTGAAATCAATTTCCTCATCTGGTCTGTTCTCCTGCCTGACAAAAAGAAACAGAAAATGTAATATTTCTGCTTAAAATGTAAACTGTTACGGAACCTGTAAAAAATATATATTTTTTTTTTATCTACTCTAGAGAGGTACCAGTTAAACCTTCCAGACAACCGTTGCTAATATGTGCTTCACCCAGGCTCACCCAACTGTCTTTGGGTTAAGAAACTCAACATCCTAGACAGTTTTATTTCAGCATTGCTGTTACTAGCCAAAGATGTATTATAAGAGTTAAGTTCTTGCTACAACCAAAAAAAATTGAACCAATCTTATGACTTGTCTTATGTCCTAAACTTTTTTTAGCTTATAGTGTCATTCATAATACAACCCATTCATTCACATAAACCCGAATCACAGTTCATATTTGATAATACCAGCACCAAATGTGTTAAGCTAATTTCCAGTCAAAATATTTAAGACAAATTTGTCGCCAAAGTACAGTGAAGTGGTCCATGTTGTTAGAATGTAACCATCACTGAACATTACCTTAAAAAAACTCAAGGTTAGAACTTAAATATTTAATCTCCTAAAATCGATTTTTATAATGGGCAGTCTGAGTTTTCATGATTCAAAGAGTTCATTATTGTTATTATTACTGTTTTTTTTATGAGTAGGGACAAATTGTAGTGATATTTTACCTTAGATGGTAAAAATTGTGGTCCACATTTTTCTCTGATCTAACTCAAAATTGTTGTAGTGTAAAATATATTTTAGTTGTAAGAAAGACTGGAAAAGGTTGATATAAAATGCTCTATATTTAGGCTTAACACTGAAGCTATGGTGAGCCTTGATGATAAAAGCATTTTGATTTTCTCTTAGCTGTGGAAGATGAATGATGATTGGGTATTACAAATGATTTTTCATTTTCCAGAATAGAGTCTGTCATCCATCTCCGTGTGTCAAATAGTAGCCTTATTTACATTTGGCATTTGAATTCTCATATCCGAATAAAATTCACATTAGTATTTTAAATGTACATTTAAATGTAGTCACGCAAGTACTTCTGTTGGAGAAAAAGAAATTCTGATTGCCTCTGTTTTGCTTTCCATATTTGGAAAGGCATATTGAGAGAAAAATTACAAACGTAATAAATAAATAAGTAAATAAAACATGTGGAACTTTGTTATGGAAACACTAAGGAGGCCACAAGGAAATTATGAATTATTTATTTTAACAAATTGATAAAAATATATATCACCACAAAATACAAAAACAATAAATTGTTAGGAACATTTTTTTTAGGACTTGGAATATCTCTTTCCTGATATTAGTACATTTTATTTGCCCCTGTGGCCAGGCTATCATAGCATTAGGTTACTGATATCTGTAACACGAAAAATATCAACAACATAATACCTCTATTGATAATTTAAATGGTTAATGTATGAAAAAATAAAATGTTTGGGTTTTTTATGATGTCAGTAAATCTAAGCTTCATTTTGTGAACTGTGTCCTTCAGTTAGTTGACTGGACCAGTGTGATCATTATTCATTGACAGAGCAGATCTTCCCAAGCTATTTTTTGTTAATATTTCATTCAGACTGTTTAGCAGCAGAGAGCCTCCCCAACCCTTTACTTCTTTGCAGTGATCTTTACTGTTTATCACTTAGACGTTGTACACATGTTTTACCAGGCAAGTTATAGGTCTTCAGTTGGTATGTGATATGCCCAGTAAAGTTTTTTTTCATTAAAAAATAAAGTATTCACATGTTAGTCAGATAAGTTAGATTTGTCAATTTTTTTTTTTTTTTTTTTGTGGCACGCAAATGATTACCACGTGATGAAGACACAGCAACTACTATTAATTATAGACTTAAAGCTTTTGAAATTATCTATTGCAATAGTAATGTAATGTCATTTTAGATATGTAACAATGAAAGATTGGTCATTAGTTTGGAAATTCTTTTGTAAAAAAATTTTTTGAAGCACAAAAAATGTAATTTTTTTCAATCATATAGTTTTGAACTTTTCTTTTTTTTTCTTTCAAGCTTGTGCATTTCATTATCAAAATATTGTCATGTAAAAAAAAACATACCAAAATAGTAACTCAACAACAACTAACTTATTTGCAAGATATTCATAGTAGATTATAAATGAATACTTTATTTAGTTATTTTTTCAGTTAGAATTCCTTTTTTCTTTTCTTGACAGTCTTAAACTCTAATGTTATTATTTTACATCTGCATGCTCAAAAGCAAAAGTGGGGAATTAGAATTGCAGGCTGACAGAGGAAAAACAACACAACAAAACAACTGCCCTCAAGGATTCCACATATTGTGACCTTCTATTTTAATTTCAGTTGCTTTTCCATGTAAAATTAAAAGAAGGTGCTAAATATTCATAGTGCAAATGAGAGGTATTTTAAGATTTGTTTGTAGTTGTTGACCGACTTCTCTTAAAGGTCTGTAGATTTTGAGACAGATAGGATGACTGGTCAAAAATACTACTAAAGCATGCAGAAGCTATTTGTCGATTTCTAAGAGAGTTTGATTTCTGTAATACTAGTACACATTTTTCAATTGATTGCAACTAGAATAAAAATAATTTGTAACAATCCTTTAATTAGGTTTATCTGTAAACTGGAAGAAACCTATCCAACAGGTCTGTGTGGCTAATAGGTGAGAAATATGCACATTGAAATCTAGGTTTGTGGTTGCATATGTGATTGTAAGTAAGAAAAAAAAGGATTTAGGGCTTCTGATTGACATGAATAAAATCTACATATGAACATCTCAGAAGGATTTCTGCAATCCCAGTGAGCACAATGTGATAATTAATTCAGTGTACTAAAGTACCTATAATCTTTGAATAATAACATACAAAAGAAGAACAGGGATAGATCAATGACCTTGATGTCAAGGTAACCTTAGCGGGATGATCAAAGGGATCCTGATTTTACTTTGTTTTGATTCAGAGAGGCATCTGAAGGCTTTGCATAATGACTGAGAGCCAAATCTCAACAGGAACAGATGGGCTTCTCTAAATTTCAAAGTTAAGAATGTGTTTCTGATGCTCTCTCCCATCAACACCCTCCAAAACTAAAATAATGAAACAATTGATAAGGTCATTTTGGAGTGTTTAGTCACTGCTGAACACCTTTAGTAGGCAAGAGAAATAGAACTGTCTTGCAGAGGCATGGCAGCGTATCGGAGTGCACCAGCAGTCAAAGAGAGTTCAGGCGAGACGAGCTGTAAGTGGATCCTCCACCTGATGTCCACATCAGTTTCATCTGACTGATTTCTGTCTCCACTGGTCCCAGTCGAGAGGCTGCTGAGGGGAATGAGGCACCTGTTCATCACCAGCAGATGGCCGTAACCTAATCATTCTAACTTGTCTTGTGTTCACTTCCTGGTTATTCGACAACTCTCTGCACTTGGGCAACACTTGATTGAAGCTCTGGAAGTAGCTTGTTGCATCACCTGACATTTTTAAACATAATCACACTTACCTTCAGAATAATTTCCCGAAACATTTTGTCTCCTGAATAACCACCAGTGAACAAAGGATGTAACTTTGGGGATGATACCCTTATATGTTTGTCTTGATATAACTGACCTGAATTGAGACCTATGAAGCCTCAATGCAGCCAATAAATTCGATGAAACTGTAGAAAATAAAAACAGAGAAATAACGCTGTCCTATGGGCTAACATTCTCATTCACTGAGAAACTGTGTAAGAATCGTTTTCTCTGAAACACAATTGCATATGCATGCTGCATGCGAAAATTTTTCCTCAACCCCAATTGGATGCATTAGCCACAGAAAGGAACTAGATGGCAAGAAGGAGCGAGTCAGGAAAAGCCAATCCTGTCTACATCAGAGGGAAAATTAATATTCAAGACTCGCCTACCTTGGCTTATGACTGCCAACAGAAAGACTGATTTGATTTTGCCACCAGAGAAATAGCAGAGCGTATCAAACCATAAGTAACGCTATCAGTAGAAGCTAACCATTAGCAACTCCAGAGCATCACTCTCAGGGCATTCATACAAACTGTAAAATAGAAGGGTTCCAACAGAAAACAACTCATAAGGCATTTGTTTAAAATAAAGACCAAAGCACATTCATTGAAAAAAAGAGTAAATTAGACTTGTAACTTTTCATATTGACTTACTTGCTGCCCAATCATTGCTTTGCTTTAAGCCAGTGGTGACACATTTGTATTAGTCAATTTTACATGAAATGTGAAGAAAAAAAATATGGATTCCAGAAGTGTAGTTTAGGTTTTTTCGTTTGTTGAAAAAAAAACATATATACATTTCTAAAATGTCTTTTGAACTTTTAATTTAACTCTTTTCTGTCCATCCAGCAACTCCTTAAAGTATATTTTTACACCCAGTTTTCTTAATTCTCATATTAAAATATTGATCACATTTTTGCTTTATCTTGTCAAATTATCACCCAAGAGTGAAGCTCTCCACATAGCAAACTGATTGAAGAGGATGACTGGGATGGGTGGCTGGTGGTGGCAGTGGCAGGCAAAGGAAAAAGTTGCAGAGCTCTCATCAACGAGCTGCCATGACAAGCTGCTATAGCTGTCATTCGCTATACTAAATTCCTTTTGCCAAGTTAAGGTAAAGGCCAACATATTCAGCCCTATTAGGACTGTCAGGCTTTTAAACAGTCATGGAAAGAGCTTCAGCAATCATGGAGCTCTCCCCATGACTGTTGCACTGAGGCTCGCTCATGCCAAATACAACAAAGGTCCCTCAGTAAAACACACAGAGCAACAGTGACGACTTGTGACAGGCTTCAATGTTAAGCATTCACTGGGCCTGAGCTAAAAGTAATCCTCAGGCAAGCAGTGTTATTCATGCTCAGTGTTATTCATGCTCTGGGTTTCTTAAAGTCTTAAAGTCTAGCTATCTTTTTTATTTATGATCAACTTTGGTTTGTTGTCCCTTTTCTATTTGTTCTATTCCATCTAGATTTGTTTAACTTTTTGTCTGCTCATTTTGATGAAGTCAATTTGTTTTTCTTTGAAAATGTATACATCTGAACAAACCAGATCTCCTAAAAAAAAATTACCCAAACCTATTGTACTGGTTGCAAGCTGACAGTGGAACATTCATATTCAAATGTTGGTTTACATTATAATAATTAAACTGCCTTTTTTAAGTTAAATATGTTTTTCATAATAAATATGACAGCCATTAATTAGGGAAAGATTTGTTTTTATGTCTTATTTATTTTTTTCTGTAGCTATTCATACACATCTTCACCTAAGAGAAAAAACAAATTATGGGCCATCAGGAGGTTAAAGTGGACGCTCCGATGAAAGCCTGAATTCCTGCAGCAACTGAAAAAGTCAAGGAAGCTTATTTTGTTCATGGTAAGCCCTTATTACTATGTATTTGTTATGAAGAGAATGTTTATGTAAAATACTTCAGGTGTGCATATGTGACCGATATGGTCAAAAGCTAGTGTTCTTTTAGACAGAGGGAACAGACAACCCACAAACCCAAAGAACAGAGACTGAATGCACAGAACTTTAAAGCACTACAGTTTATTTTTGTGACGGACCAGCCACCAAAGGCAGAAAGTTACAAAAGAAGTGAAACATCGGCATTTTGTCCTCAGTCACCCATGGATAGGCAGTCCGATGCGTCAGGATCCACCTACTACTCCAGGTCGTTCTCCAAGAGCGTTACAATTAGTTCTTTCACCGAGCAGGTCCACGACACGCTACTTCCCTGCGTTGGCTGACAGGTGAACAGCTGATCTTGAGGCCCTCAGATCTTCGACCTCGACATGCCATGCCTCTCTTCAGCCGAAGACAGCTGATAAACAAGAGGCAGGCACAAATATCCGCTCACCCACGACTCATACACATAGCACAAGTTGTGCGGCGGTCCTCGCTCGCTTCTCAAAAATGGGGTGAAATCTTACTATTTTTCTATGAGAAAATTGCATTACAACATGGTTGAAAGCTACAAAAAGTTGATTTTGCATGATATAGGACCTTTAAAGCATCCTCTCCTGGTACTGTCTGTCAACTCCCGTTACAAGCATCAATCCCCCCTACCAGCATAAAATCATCATCACAACGATATTTAAACAAACCATCCACAAGCACCAAATCATCATCAGAGCCATTTTCTCCCCCTGTTGGATGAACTAATGGGTGTTGTGTTATATTTTTTCAAAGACGTTCATAGTTACATGTTCATTGTTCTATTTAAAAATCATCAACCTATATTGCATATCCGAAATTATTAGAATGGATAATTAAATATAATGTAAATTTGACATCTAACATGGAAAACATAGATTTTTACGCATATTTGCAATTTCACTCGAATACAGATACAATTGCAAATACTTTTTCCCTCTCAAGAAATACAAAAACGGATACAAATACCAGCTGCTTTGCTCACCCCTAACATTTATAAATGGAGAGAGACTCTGTGATGTGGGCTTTCACAAGAGCTAAAGTTAAGCCTAATGGGAAGTTCCCACAGCTGCCATCTTGGTCGAGTCATGCAACTCATCACACTCAGATAATACAAAAACGGCAAAAGAGAAGGAGCTGAGAGTAGGCTGTGAGGGTGGGGTCTGATGACTGACACTCATCAAACTCTGAGCTGATGTAGGTAAGAGCTAACTGAGCTAACCCAACGCTAGCAGAGGCTAATGTTGGTTGGTGAGTGCTTTTACCCAGAAAACAGCAGGTGAGTGACACTGCTACCCTCTAACTTTGTCAATTAAAATCATGAAGCCTTGTTGGTCCATAACTTTCACCACAAATATGTGAATTTTAATCAAAACAAGTTTTATTATTAAAATGGAGCACATATTTCTTTGGTCTGTTAGTGTGATCAATATCCCAGCAAGCATATTTGTCCAATATGTGCACATTTAACACCCAAAGCAGAGCAAGGCATCATTTGTTTGCAATTGATTGCTTAAGCTTAGTTAACATATAAACTGTAGTAAAACATTGGATACACATATTAAATGGTTGAGACAGTTATTCTGAGTCTAGAGGTTTATTATTTGTGTATAGGAGGCAGGCCAAGCTTGTAATTCTTGTCTGTGTCTGAAACTTTATATGGGTTAGCTATTCAGTAAGTCTGTTAAACCTTAACCCTGGATTAGTAAAGATTATTTTATTTCTTCTACTCCCTGGTCAAGACAACCAGATTTAAGATAAACTTGTAAAACAGTGTTCCCTGATATCTCCCCAACTTTAAATCTCCTATTTGTTATTGTTGACCTGCAGGTTAATTGAACTGGGCTGAACTGTATTGACCTGTGAGTGCTTTATTTATGTGAAACAAAGTTAACACCCCAAGATTGCATCTTATTTGGAAACAGCAAAAGCCTGACCAATGAGAGCCTGTGGAAGAGGAGGACCCAAGAAATTTGAACGGACTATGCTCTAAGCTTTAAAAATATGTTGTACAGGACAAAAAAAGTCAGTCAAACTTCGTGAACTGACCCAGAGCTCTCTACTGAACACACAATTTGTTAGTAATAAAACTGATAGAATTTCGATTCCTCTCTTGTAATTTCTGATCAAATCTACATGCATGGAAACGGCTTTGTCATAGCCAGAGGAGAATTTAAGTTTAAGAGTAGAATGGCTGTAATTCCATCAATTACAACCATTTTTTTATATATTCGGAGTTTCCATGATAAAAGCCTTTCTATCTCTGATTTTGAATATTCTTAGTTTCAATCCACATCCAGAAGATAAAACCTAGCGAAAGTTCAGAGGAGCACAGATCCCTGTCTTAGTGAGTCAGATTTCCATGTAATCACGGTAGATACAAAAAAAAGTTGTGTTAAATATAAGACGATATCCTATAGTCTTTCATTTAATCCACAAATCTTTCTTGAAATATGTTTGGATGATGAGCAATATTCATGAGCAAAAAGTGAGACAACCAGGCCTGGTCTCCCCAACTTCGTAGAATAGATGGCATCGTGACATTATCTGAAAATATTACAGCAACATCTCAACACATCAGCCACTTAAAGCTTAAAAATTGTTATCTAAATAAAAAAAAACATACCAAATTAGATGTAAAGTAGTTTCAAGACAACATAGTCAGTGGTTTGATGTAACCATCAAACACATAACGTCCCAAAGATAATTTGTGAGCAACTTGTTCTGTCTCTTCACTTCTGCTATGGAAAATAGGTTGAAATTCCAGCAAACTATTATCCAAAGTGTTGTAAGATACCCAAAACCTTGAACTTAATGTAATCTGGAAAAAGTAATAAAATGCTTAAAATATAATTTAGCCATTCAGCAAACATGAATAATTTAAGGATTGTACTATGAAATGATTTCTGAAAGAAAAACAAATGTTACAGTTGGTTAAATAGGGGTTAAATACATTAAAAGAACTGAGGCTCAGGATGCATAAAAATGACTCCCAGAACTTTCAAAATCTCAAGACAGTTTGGATTAGAGAATGGACAGAAACACACACGAGCAATGCATGTGACTAGTTTCTAAATACAGCAAACATCTGAAGTTATAAAAAAAAAAAAAAGATATAGAGTATTTTGTTCCAAAGATTGTCTCCACGCTGAACCTTCATGAAAATCGTTTCACATATTTTCACAAAGGGACACATTTAGTGGGCTGTGGTACAAAATTTAAAAAGCATTCAGGCTGACCACTTTTGTATTGCAATATAATGTATTTTTAAATCAGTTTGAATTTGAAAAATACAAATTAAATGTCAAATTGAAAACAGAAAACAGTTGTTTAAATGTTTTCCTTATTTTTGTGTGATTGCATTTCCTTCCCACATTTATAGTAATCATAGTTACCCTGTCCCATGTTTATAAATGATCTTATTAACACTGCCAAGCCTGCATATGTGAGGCTGCCAGTAAGAAAATCACACTGTCTGAATAAAGAGTATGTATTTTCTATATAAAACAATGTAGTTCTTGTGAGAAAAAAACATGGGCAGATCAACTATATTTTAATGAATTGAAATTTTTGCAGAAAAATAGCATAGTAGACCTAAATGTCAGAACATATTCAAAAAAAGTAAAAGTGGACTAATAAGCCACCAGTGCACAAAACCCCATCACAATGCAGGATGACAAATATTTAAAACCCCAACAGTAGGCCTGGGTGGTATACCGGTTCATACCGAAAACCGCTGTTTATTTTCCTTATGATATGAGTTTTTAATATACCCCTATACCGGTAAATAGCTCAGACAACTCCTGGAACGTTTGATGTGGGGAAGTGTTTCAGCAGATAGTGATTTCACTGCTACACGCTCTTCACCATAGAGTGAAAAGTAACCTTTTAAAGCAAGTGCTGCTGCTGGCAGGAGCTATAAGAGTGAAGCACACAATCTTGAGGAAGTTATTCCAAGAAGAGGAGTCACGTCTTAAGTTTAGAAGTTTATCGGCTTTAAAAGGTCAGACGAGAACCGAATAGCATATCTTTTACAAGCGCTATTGCGAGTAACCAGTAGGGGGGAGTTTTTAGCACTGTTTGACTGTCTGTAGGTACACGCAGTCAACGGTGGCAAAACCAGTAGAAAATAAATCAAAAATAGCAGTAAATATGTATTACATATCATCTACGATACTTTTGCCGTCTTATTTTATGTTGTTATCTGAATATTAACCAGCTAATAATAACTTACAGTCGCCATATTTATTTTACTTCTTCTTCTGAGGATTTACTGTGTCACCATATAATAACCTAACAACCCCATTTGGAATTCAGGGTGTATCTACATACCTGCTCTGTTCAGCAGTGAAGACCGGATGTCGATAGCTGTTACGTTTTTTTCACAATTTGTCTTTGTTCGACCCAAAATTTTCCCCAAATCGCCATTTCTAGAGTGGAGCAGCTCGTTAAGCAGAGTGCATCTTTCAGACTAGTGGCATGAGTTTTGGTCATGAAATAGACTTATGCTTTCTGATTCACACGATCTTCTCGAAATTTCCCTATGTCGCACAGTTTTCTCTCAGCACGCTCCAGAGCGCTCAGGGTGGAAGCCAATCTTAAGGTTTTCATGCTATTTTTAACATTGAGGCTGCTCAGAATTTTCTGAAATCGAGTGATGTTCTTAGTCATTTCTCTCTCGTTTGTTCTCGGACTGTGAATAAGGTAGAGAGTTATAATGTGAGATTATGAAAATGAATATGAAAGATAACTCTCGCTCCCACTACAATAATTTTTCCGATACCTTGTACAGTTTTCGAATGGGAACAATTTTTTCGGAGCAATTTTTTTTCTCAAAAACTGGAATAGGAGCTGTAAATCAGCTGTAAATACTACACAGTACTAAATGGTACAATACACTACTTTACGGTACAATACAGTACTACACAGTACTACATTGAAAAATAAAATACACAGTACTACAGGCTAAAAATACAATACCACACATTACAATATGGTACAATACAGTATGCCAGAGTACTACATGGTAAAATACAATACTATAGAGTACTACACGGTACAATACAGTAATACACAGTTCTAAATGGTACAATACAGTACTACATGGTATAATACAGTACTACACAATTATACTTGTTAAAATACAGTATTAAACAGTACTACATGGTAAAATACAGTACTACATTTTACAATGCAGTACTACACAGTACTACATGATACAATACAGTAATACACAGTTCTATATGGTTAAATCCTTGCTGAATTTGTCAAAAGAAGCTCTCATTGGGGTTGGTAGTGACTACGCACACCGTGGCAGGCCCCTTCAAAATTTTCAGAAATGTTTTAGTTTTAATAATTTTCCTGTCATTCACCTGTGTCTGAAAAAAAAAAAAAAAAAACGACATGATGCAGTCTATATGACACTAAAATGGGCTATTTAAAGCACATTTTTATATTATTAATTCTTATAAGATAATGTGGATATGAACGGTCTTGTATGAAAATAAAAATACAGTTAAACCCCGTAATACCGATATGTTCTTTAAACATACCGTGATATGAAAATGTTGCCAATCAACCAAGCCCTATCCAACAGAATCTACAAAGCATAAAATGTGTCATGTTTGAGTTAAGCTTTCTGACGCATATGCAGAACACCACGAGGGAGATCAGTAGTGAAATAAAACAGTTTTTTGAAACAATGAATGTAGATTGATTGCTGCAACCAGTCACACTGCACAATGGAGATGAAGAGAACTGCAGGACAGTAAGATCAGAGGTTAGTGGTTGTCCTTGATAAAAAAAATAAAATAAAATTCATCAGGATTGACACCAGGAAGGAGAAGCCAGAAGTCAGGGACGTTTGTGGAAGTTCTAGGAAGTGGGGAGGGATCCTGAGATGATCCTGAGAGAGAGATGACTGAGTTTCGAGGGCGGACAGAGAGAGCTTGAAGCGGGGATGAAGACATAGGTGAGCCAGGAACCAGAGGACTGCCAGACATGAAAGATGATCCAGAGCTTTTGGAGAAGCTGGAGATACCAGATCACTGTTAGATAATTTGGAATGCAGCATTGTCACGGAAGAACCTTGGTAGGATTAACCCAGGTATATAACAGGAAATACTATTTTCCAGGGAAACACTAGACACAGATGGCTAGAGGTTACCATGAAGATGCAACACTCAGGTAAATAAATTCTAACAGCTAGTTTCCTTTATACACTCTATTGGGTTTAGCTACAATCAGCTGCCAGGCACAGCTCCTCTCTCAAGCTTGCTGGACAGGTCCTCAACACAAGCAGGATGCCTGGTGGGGAATCATTAGGAGGAAATGCAGACAGACACACAACAAAGACCATAGACTTCTAACACAATATCTCAAATCAGATTTTAAAGCTGAAGATTAAATATTTGCACAGGGCTCAATTGGCAGCACTGTTTGAATACTGGCCTGGAGTCTTTTTGCATGGAGTTTATGTGTTCCTCTCGTGCATGCATGCATTTTGATTGGGTACGCAGGCTTCCTCCCACAGTCAAAAAACATGACTGTTAGGTTAATTGCCCTCCCTAAATTGTCCTTAGATATGAATGTATGTATAAATGTTTGTTTATCCTATCTGTCTCTATGTTGCTCTGTAATGGACTGGTGACCTGCCCAGGGTGTTCCCCGCCTCTCACAGAATGACCGCTGGAGACCCCCACGACCCTTCAATGATAAGTAGCATGTATAATGGATGGACATATGGACATTTTAAGTTAATCCATTTCCTGTGAGGACAGATTTGCTGTGTTATGTAAATTAAAAACAAAACAGTTTAGAGGTAGTATTCTTAGAATAGAAGGAGAGCTAAAGGTCAACACAGAGGCAAAACAATCAGGTGTTTAAGATGTGACAGCCAAATGTGAGAATGTTTTGTCATTCACAAAAGAAAAATACAACATATAAAGACCCAAACAGAGACGTTTCATTTGCCAATGGACTTTTTTTCCGATAAGACAAATATTTACCGGTTTCCTAATACAACTGATTTTTCAGCCTGTTTGTATTTTTGGATTTGCCTCTGCCTTTGTTTTGGTTACCTCTGCTTCAATTGGATATTTGTGCTTTGACCTTGGACTGTATTCAATAATTACTTGTTTTACACTATCGATTTTGGTCTTGCATTTCACTCCTCTATGCCTGTTCGTTACAACACAAGCTTAATATATTTTACCTAATTAATGAAATTGACATTGCAACTTTATTGTTTCAGGTCAGATTAAGCAATTAGCACCTATTTTTGTGAAAGCAGGTTGGTGATAATAGTAATGCACATTGTATATGCAGTGTATTAGTGCTGCATTCCTTTCTGCTGTTAAGCATTTGCAAATTAGACAGTCTTTCTCAAGTGAAATTTCTTTTACTAGGTTTCCAAGAGGTTTCCAAGAGGACACTTACAGAGGTTTAAATGACATTCATTGGTAGACTAATCCTATCACAAAATGTTTATTTTAGCTTATTTTTTGGCAATCTACCCAAACATTATAATACATCTTTCACTAGGGACACTGTCAGGGTGAATGAAGGATGTGATTGTTGTTCAAATGACATGAGGATCTCATCAAACAAAAACTATGTATTCAATTTATCTATTTTTTTCAAGCAAATATTCAGAATGACAGATGACATACTCACTAATCTTTAAATTCCCTTCTGGCATATTCATCTCAAGAGTGGGTACTGAATAATAAGGCTTTCCAATTGTGACAACCAGTGTTCAATACATATTCATAAGTGATCGTCTTTTTTACTTAGACTTCTCTAAAGATATTAAAACAGATATAAACCTGTGGATTCTGATTACAAAAGGATAACATTGCAAAGCTATGTGCTTGAGTTGCTATTCTGCTATATTTTTGCACAGTAGTGAATTTGCTGCTCTCTGCAGCTGCCTCATTTGTATTGGGCAGACAGCATGTTGTGCATAAGGCAGAGACAAATCCCCTAGAGTACCACCAGCTGTATACAACATATGCCTCATAGGCTGCACACCACATGCATCCACAAAATGACACCTTCTTTCTTCTTGATACAATCCTTGTTGAGGTTGGCACACAGATTCAATTATATCCATATCCCTAATCGGGATCTTCATTGTATTTGTATATTTTCTGCCAACTAATTCCCTTAGTATACCTATTTACTCTTAAGAAATGTTCCTATGTCGGTTCTTGAGCTTTGAGTTTGAAATTAAGATTGCCTTTCTCAACTTGTTTTAGCATATTTTTTTCTTAAATGGCTGTATTTTTCTTCCTAACACAAAAGAGAAATGTTCAGTGTTTCTTAGTCCTTACCAGTGGTTCTTTCCCTGTAGGTATTCATGTGTGCCATAAATAGAGAAGCAATTTCTACACCTGCTTTGTCAGTCACAGAAGGTTGGCCTGGTGGTTAGTGTTGTTGCTTGACAAAAACTCTTCTGGACAAATATTGGAAGTGAAGAACTTTCTCTTCTGTTACAAGTGCAAAAATGATAGTATCTCCGGTGTTTTCAACGAAGTTAGTATAATTTTGAGGAGAAGCTGAATTTTCATTTATTTTACTATTTTATGTTCTTCGTCTTCATTACTAAGTCAAACAGTATGGTGTGACTGGTTGGCTTGCTATGACAGGTTTGCTCTAGAAAAGGAAGAAAATAGGATCTCCCACATGCAGTTGACTTTATGAATTAACAAAATGATAGGCTGCATAGATATTGTCCATTAGGGTAGGGCAAATCAGCATTTTATTTGACCAATTTAGCCTCGGGGGGGACAGATCCTGAGAGGACCGTCAGACAGTGTTTCCCCTCTGATTTAAAGCGTTCACAAGCCAATTGAGCATTTATTCTGATATCTTGATATTGGGCATAATTGTCACGTACATGCAAGCCATTTCTGTTCACTAGTTAACTATTGAACCACGTTTGTGTGAACTAGTTCATTAATGACAGCCCAAATGCTCACTAGTCAACTAGTAAGGCCCAGATTATCTCTAGTTAACTAGTTCATTTTTCATATCTTACTAGTTAACTTTTATTGGTTAGCATGTTCACTAGTTAACTAGTGGACAATGAAATGTGCACTAGTTAACCATTTCAATTCAGTTTATTTATATAGCGCCATTTCACAACAGATGTCATCTCAAGGCACTTTACAAGAAGAGTTATTACAATACTATGTTTAATTTAGGAAGTAGAGAACCGCAGAAGATTGTGTTGTGACTTCTCAGCAATCCCTCACACTGAGAAAGCATGAAGCGACAGTGGAGAGGAAAAACTCCCTTTTAACAGGAAGAAACCTCCAGCAGAACCAGGCTCAGCATAAGCGGTCATCTGCTGAGACCGTCTGGGGGTTGGAGAAGGCAGCAGAGACACAGAAAGAGCAACAGAACTGATGCAGAAGCAGAAGTTGGTAGCAGGACGTGGAGAACGTTCCTCCACTGGAATGCCATCTTATTTAAAAGACGTTTATATATTACTAGTCAACTTGTAAGGTACAGAAAAGTTTATTAGCTAACTACTGAATGTCAAATTTCCGCTTGTTAACTTCTACTTAATTTGGCCAGCCACTTGAGCATTTATTCTGCTGTCTTGATATCAGGCCAACATGCATGCCATTTCTGTCAACTAGTTAACTAGTGAGCCATGTTTGTGCACACTAGTTAACAAGTGATAGCAAAAATGTGTTCACTAGTGAACACATTTTGGCTTCAGTAGTTAACTAGTGAGAGCCAGAAATGTCCACTAGTTAACTAGTAAAGGCCAAAATGCATACCAGTCTCCTAGTTGAAGGTTTTTGTGTCTCACTAGTTAACTAGTGATAACCAGAGATGTGCACACATTTACTAGTGAATGCATAACTCCTCACTAGTTGGAGTAGGTACATTTCACTAGTTAACTACTAAACGTGGTCACCTTTTTGGCTCTCACTAGTTATCTAGTGTGGCTCATTTAGCTATGTAGTATGCATTTCTGTCCTTCACTAGTTAACTAGTCAACATTTCTGCCTCTCACTAGGTAACTATTGAAGCCAAAATTGTGTTCGCTAGTTAACTAGCAGTATTTTTGCTACCCCCCCATTCTTATTCTTAATCGGGAAGCTGAAGTGTTCCCAAACAGGAGACTTCAATGAAAAAGGTGGGTATTTGTGGTGCTGCTATTCACTCTGTTTGGTTAACATTTTTTTGGCTGATTTGCAACACAGTTAGACGTACGAGTAGAAACTCAGTAAAAAAGTGTGTACCGGACCGACGGCTCTGTACTGAAACATTTGAATTCAACTAGGTGCACCCCCTAGTGTTCACATATGTGTTCTGGAACCAGAACTTTTCTGTGTTATATTGTAGAAGGGAGAGGAGAGAACCCTTAAAATCTGGGAGCAGTGATAAAGTTATTACATTTGAAGAAATACACATACTTTCAGAGCCAGTCAACAAAAAAAGACATAACTATGAGATATACAATTAAGAGAGCAGCACTTTACTGAAATCTAAAACATAATGTGAACCATTAGGGTTTTAAAGGAGCAACTAAGATGTTTGGGTAAAAGCTAATGGGCCAACATGGACTGCATATCAAGAGGTTTACTTTCCTACACCAGCTGGAAGACATAATTTGTATGCAAAAAAACCCAAAAGAAAACCTTCTCAGACAACATATTGATTACTGTACTATAAAAAATAAACATGTTTGGTTCCATAATACATGCCTTTGTTCTTTACTACAATGTGTAGCAGATTCATTGAGTTTAATTTGTTATCCATAACAAGATAAGCTTTCAACTTAGTCTGATTAAAAAAGATAATAATAATAATAATAATAATAATAATAATAATAAGCAGTAGACAATATTGGCAAAAAAGTGAAGTTACAGGAACCACCAAAGAAAACAATCGAAAAATCAACCTCACAATAAACTTAAAATTATGGGTACTCTAAATCCAATTTACATATTAAAAAACCTGACTACTTTCCAGAAAATTCAGTTCTGAGCCGAATTATTACTTAGGTCCCGTTATAATAGAGAGGAAACAAATTATTGTAAGCTTCCTTTTTCTGTAAACTCCTCATTCAGCAGAGATCCTGAGCAGCGCAAGATGCATGATTACTTATTTTTGGTAGCCTTACATGGCTAGCCAGGTGATCATTTAGAAATCGATAACACTGCAAGTGTTTCAGGTGAAATTTTAGTTGAAAATTATAGCAACCTAGAAAAACCAAGGTAATGCTATGTTGAGCATTTCTACACGGGTATCTGTGTTTCTCATGGGGTGAATGAGCTGACAATTAAGTTGTATCCTGTTTGTATAAATGATTTAAAGATGACTCTGCACAGTGGAGAATCCTACTTTTTTCTGTGCCTGCAATAGATGGGATTGTCCTCCCCTAAAACTTTCTATATTTTCTTTATGAGCCCAGTTAAATCACCAAAAACTCAGTTCAACATCTTATATTATAATCTATCAAAAATATTTATGGACATCTAAACCTCAAAAGCTTTTGTAAATTTATAAACTTTACGAAAGGCTAAAGTTTAAAAGGATTTGAACGTCCAAATTTTAAATTCAGTTCTGTTCAGTTTATTTATATAGTCCCAATTTAAAACATATGATTTCTCAAGGCACAAAAAAATAATAAAAATAAATAAATAAATAACCCAATCACCCACACAGGTTAAAGTACATACATGCTGGGTGTTGTCCTGTTTCGGTGAGGACCGGAAATGTGAGGATGGCTTGGGAGTCTCTGGCAGCATGATGGAGGCTGGCAGGAAGCTACCCCTATTGTTATGGTGTTGTTTTTATGTGGGTGCTTGAGCCACTTCCTGAAGTAGTGGGCTTCAGGTAGCTTGCGTATGGCGCTTGGAATGTGTCTGGCTGGCTATGGGCCATAGGTCTACACTTGGCTCTAGTGGGCATCCCTCCCTCTTGATCACCCAAGGGCAAGCTCACAAGGTGAGATGGTAACGTGCCCTCCTTACCTTTAGTCTTTTGAGTTCTCACCGTTGCAGTGGGCTGGTGCCTTCCCGACATGTTTTGGGGAGGTGGAGGGGTGTAGCTTACAGTGTGGCTGGGTCGGAGGGGCTCCCAATGCACTATTTGTGCCTCTTTGGCCTGGGGGCTGCTGCTCCTGTGCTCTACCAACAAGTTATTTCTGTGCAGGGCATATCTGTGCCCTGAAGCAGTGCCTTGTGTCTGTCTGCCTCGGGATGCTGTGGCCTTCCGGAGCTGAGTCAACATGTCCTTTGCTGCTCTTGGTTGCTGCGTGTTGGAGGCCTCTTACCACTTTAACATCTGTGCACCTCCAAGTGACAAATTCCCTCATATACACCCGCTCAACACAAACACATATATTGTGCTCAAGCAAAAAACTATGAAGAGACTCCAAAGCAACAAAAATATCAGTTGCTGTAAAAAGAAAAAAAAATGCTACCATTCAGACAATATTTACAATTTTTTTATGAATAATTTCATGCTGTTTAAATAAAAAATACAGATAAATGATAGGTGATTTTTAGCAGCTTCATAAAAAAAGCATTTAATTCCTTAAAAATGTGGGTTATTTTTCAATAGGAACATTGAAAGGAACACTATTATGAGATCCTCTTTTTAAGGCTAAAGAATGCCATTTCTTTGTAAGTTGTATAACTATGAAAAAATTTGGATTTGTGGGATTTTAGATTGAACAATTTCATTTAAGGAAGACAATATTCAACATACAATGTTTTTCTATATGTGTATTTTTTACTTCAGTTGTTTTGATGTTATTTTGTCCTTGTGCTCTCTAAATTTATTAGGTAAATTCCTATGTGAAAATATGTTTTTATTTTTTTGAGATATGAGGAGTGAGTACGTTGGTCAATCTGTATTTCTTAACATGAATGAATAGATGGATGAATAGATGGATGGATGCATAATTGGTGTACTGGTACAGTACTATAGTTTATAACTGGTGTAATCATTAGAGGCTATCTGGACTTCATGATTGTCTTTATATATGCTCATTTTAAATGTGTACCATATTTTGTTCCTGTTTATGTGAACCAATGAAGCCTAAGCTTGGCACAGTATCTATTGAATTGCATGCTTTGACTTCCAGTGGAACATGACCAGGGATGAATGCCTTTGAAATATTACAGAGAATAAGAAGCTATAGCTGGCATGGGATCTAACAGAAAACTCATTCTCTGGAATGATTTCTCACTACTGCTGTTTAACTCTGAAGTCAAATGGTATTTAGTTGCCTTGGGTTGATGTGGATAAAATACAACTAATATAAAACCACTCACGCATGCATACACCACTACCCATGTAGCCACAAACCAACATAGCCTACATACTCATGTACATTCGCCTACACACACACAAAAATGTATACTGTACTTATATATACTGATATAAATCTATACATAATAATAATGCATAAAACTTATATAGCGCTTTTCTGGACACTCAAAGATGCTTTACAAATTCCATTATTCATTCACTTTCACATTCACACACTGGTGGAAGCAAGCTACAATTGTAGCCACAGCTGACATATCGGCCTCTCTTGCCAACACCAGTAGGTGAAGGACACAACAACTGAGACAGATGATCTGGGGGATCTGGGGTCGAACCAGCAACCCTCCGACTTCAAGGCAACCCTCTGAGCCACAGTCGCCCATACATAAACAAAATAAAATAAACAAAATAAAGGCAGTGCATTTAAAAAGCCTTTACTTTTCAATATTTTGTTAAATAAACACAAAATCTGCTATATAATTTTTGAAACAAGGTATTGTAATTTTTATTTTCAAAGTAGTATATAAATCTGATATTAGTATGTATTCACTCTACTTTGCTGTACTCCGTTTATAATGCATAAAAAAATTTACTTTGTTAAGGCTACTGTTAGATAACTTTAGTCAACATACAGCATCATAAAGACCCAAGAAAACATATAACAGTTCAGGGAAAATCCTGTGGAAAACTTTGAGGAAATGATGGTTATGAAAAAAAATCAAAGTGTTCAAAGTATCATCATGAATAGTTTCAGCCATTCTCCAAAAATGGAAAAAGTATTGTTCAACTACAGATCTTCCAAGGTGTGGCATATACCTAAACTCGTAAATCTGGTAAGGGGAGTTTTATTCAGAGACGCAGCCTAACTCTCGTTCTGATGTCTTGTCATAGCTTAGGATCTTGTGGTCAAAGGTTCCTAAACGTTTACTTTAATCTTTAGGCAATCTTGTTTCTGCAAAACAAACAAACATGAAAACATATATATTTAGGTTTATACAATAGTTAGTTCCACCCCAGTAATTTGATTGGACAAGAGACATTCCATGAGTGCTGATATTACAGTACAACACTGGGACTTTTATACAGACAATATCCCTCTGCTGTACAGGAATAACTGGTACGTTCACACCACCCAAAACATTAACGCCCAGAATGGCAAGATTACATGTTAAGTCTGTGGTTGAGGCCGTCAGAGTCTCTGCAGTGCTTTGTATGATTTAGCCTTGGCAATATTTGAAACTGTGCTGGTTTCAAGCTTCACAGCGGCAAAAGCCAGCAATGTAGAAGCTAAGCGAGCTGAACTTCCGACTCTGTCCCCTGAGCATCAACCAATCAGTGTCTCGATGTAGTGACGTCGCATGATATCGACGTTGTCTAGGCAGTGCCGATCAGCCATTGCTTAAAACATCCAGTAGAGAAAGGCCTGTCTACAGTAAGTACTTTTTTTTCTTTTTTTTGGGGGGTAAAGCGTGAGGTGTACCATAATATTTGTGTTGACAACAGCCTTGTCTCCCTTCCAGTTGGAACCATTTTTGTTGGTGGAGCTAAATGAATGATTAAATAAACAAACAAATCATAATCCATTTTCACTTATTATTATTATTTAACAAAAAAAATGAGATAGTATAAGTGGTGTATAAAAGCAGTTTCATACTCGAGTTGTGAAATATCAGCACTGACGTGATTATCTGTGGTTCCTCAGTTGCAGCCTTGTGCCTACGTCCCAATCACATCAGTGCTGATGTTCAACAAAGCAAGACTCCCTCTTTTGTGATATTGCTAAAAAATCAATAATTATTTTTTTGTGTGTTTTGTGTGTGTTTGTGTGTGTGTTTTTTGTGTGTGTTTTGTGTGTGTGTTTGTGTTTGTTTTGTGTGTGTTTGTGTGTGTGTGTGTGTGTGTGTATATATATGAATTACATAACCTTAACATGTTTAAAGAACCTGGGCAGTAGTTGAGCATTTCTATGAAGCATTACAGTATACTACAGTATTCTGTTTTTTACATACATTTTTATAGATTAGTATTTACACCATCCTCTGACTGCTTTAAGTAATGCATAGATTTTTTTTTTTCAACTCTATTCACAGAGTAAAGGTAAACTAGAAAATTTCAGGAAATTTAGAGAGGGCCTGCCACAGTGTGCGTAATGATTCGTAACCCCAATAAAAGTTTCTGTTACCATACCAAACTGTTGCCATACGATGTAGAACTGTATTGTACTGTGTTGTACTATATTGTACCATGTAGTAGTGTGTAGCACTGTATTGGACCATGTAGTACCCTGTAGTACTGTATTTCACCATGTATTACTGTGTAGTTTTCTATTTTGCCATGTAGTACTATATAGTACTGTATTTAACCATGTAGTACGATGTAGTACTGTATTTGAGTATGTAGTACTGTGTACTACTGTATTTGACCATGTAGTACTGTGTAGTACTGTCATGTACCATGTAGTACTGTATTTTACCAAGTAGTACTGTATATTAACATGTAGTACCCTGTCGTACCATATTGTACAATGCAGTACTGTGTAGTATTGTATTTTAGCCTTCAGTACTGTGTAGTATTTTATTTCACCATGTAGTACTGTATAGTGCTGTATTTGACCATGTAGTACTGTGTAGTACTGTATTTCGCCATGCAGTACTGGGTAGTACTGTAGTACTCTGTGGTACTGAATTGGACCATGTAGTACTGTGTAGTACGGTATTATACCATGTAGTACTGTATATAGCCATGTAGTACTGTGTTGGACCTTGTAGTACCCTGTAGTAATGTATTTGACAATGTAGCACTGTATTTGACCATGTAGCACTGTATTCTGCCATGTAGTACTGTGTAGTACTGTACCATGTAGTACCTTGTAGTACTGTATTTGACCATGTAGTACCCTGTAGTACTGTATTTGACCATGTAGTACTGTGTAGTGCTGTAATTTTGCCATGTAGTACGGTGTAGTACTGTACTGGAGCATGTAGTACCCTGTAGTATTGTATTCTACCATGTAGTACTGTATTGTACCATGTAGTACTGTATTGTACCATGTAGTACTGTATTTTACCATGTAGTACTGTATTGCACCGTGTAGTACTGTATATTACCATGTAGTACTCTGTCGTACTGTATTGTACAACGCAGTACTGTGTAGTATTGTATTTTAGCCTGCAGTACTGTGTAGTATTTTATTTTTCAATGTAGTAGTTTGTAGTACTTTATTCTACCATGTAGTACTCTGTAGTACTGCATTGCACCATGTAGTGCTGTGTAGTACTGTGTAGTACTGTATTGTACCGTGTAGTACTGCATTGTACCATGTAGTACTCTCTAGTACTATATACTTTGTTTTATTAGGCCCTCAATGTATAGACTGTAAGATGAACTTTAGTGACCTCTGATCAAAGGAGCTCTGTTTCCCCGGCAACAAGGGTGAGTGAAAGCTGCAGCAGGTGACACTTGGTGATTTATTTATTTATTTATTTGATAAATTATTCCTATTCGAAAACCGTACAAGGTATCGGAAAAATTCTTGAAGTGGGAGCGAGAGTTATCTTTCATCTTCGCTAATCTCAAAGCGCAACTCTCTACCTTATTTACATTCTGAGAAGGAACGAGCGAGAGATGACTAAGAACATCTCTCGGGTTTCAGAAAATCCTGAGGAGGCTCAATGTTACAGTATAGGAGAAATCCCTTCAGATGGGCTTTCACCCTGAGCATTGAGAGCTTACTGAGAGAGAACAGTGAGACATAGGAAAAATTTTAAATGATTGTGAGAATCAGACAGGGGAGTTCTATATCATGACCGAAAATCATGTCACTAGTGCAAAAGATGTGACTGTGACAGCAAGTTAAATAATTATCAGGGCCTTCCAAAATTACATCACTCCACACTCTGACGAAACGGCGGTTACACTCTAGAAATGGCGATTTTGGGTAAACTTAAGGTCGAACAAAGTCAAATTGTGAAAAAACCGTAGCAGCTATCGACATCAGGTCTTTACTGCTGCACAGAACAGGGATATGGCTACACCCTGAATTTTAAATGGGGTTTCTATGTTATTGTATGGTGACAGAGTAAATCCTCAAAAAGAGTGGATTTTCATGATTTTTGACTTCTGGCTCCATTCATTTCCTATGGGATTTTTGAGCGTGGTTTTTTCGCTAATTATTTCGCCATGGTAACTCCAATCGCAAGGAGAGCAGGTCAATGCATTGCTTTGCAATTTATTGTACTGACTCAATGCAATTGCATGGGAAGGCACCTATTACTATTCACTTTTGAAACTTTTCGGAAATTAATGCGATAAATTCCATCCATTATTTATTCCACTTCTCCTTGAGGGGTCACAGGGTTCTGGCACATATCTCCTGCACTCATTGGACGAGAGGGATAGTATACCCTGGACAGGTCGCCAGTCCATCCATCCCAGTGCGCCTAGTTAGACATGCTCCAAAGAGCCCAATATGGGCCAAAGACAGGTGTTCGGCGCTACCTGCTCCTTTAACGGGGAACAGAGTGATCTCACCCTGAATCAGTACCTCGAAAGATAGCTCAGTGTTTCACTACATTAGCGGTCTGTGTTGTAGCAAAACTGTGGAATAATTTGACTGTAAACCATCTTGTTGTAGAATAGTTCCATAAAAAAAGGTTGATCAGATCAGCTTTACATACAGAACATGTTAACCAGTTAGTTTGCCTTTGCAACTGGCTAAAAGATAAATAGTGTGCTGCCCTCACTACACATAGCTAGGTGAAGCTAGACAGCCAGCGAACATTAAAATGAACAAAGGAGGTCTTTAAGGCAAGGCTTGCTTTTCTTTATCCATGAAAGATTGTTTCCTTTATTGCATTCATTTTTCCCTTTTTGTAACTGAAACGTACAAGAAAAAACAATCAAAAACAATCAGGCTCATAGCAGTGTATACACACACTGTCTAAAAATCCCACCTGAAAAACTCCACATGAGTTTTTATCAAATTATTTAAGTAATTAAAAATAATTCTACAAATAAATAATTCTACAACAACTTAAGTTATTTTCTTGAACACCATAATACTCACACAACGAAGGTTTTTACCAATTTTCAAACGTGTAGAGCACACCATGCGTGAGAATGAGCGTTTAATCTGCCTTCATTACTCAACAAAAACTTAACCGAACCATCGGTCTCAGACACACTCAATACAACCTAAAAGTATTTTAAAAAGATCTTTTGTATAAAGAATGCTCACTCGGCTGTGTTACATTGCGTCTAACAAAACAGAGATTCTTTGTAAAAAAGATGGCTCACTTTGATCTGATTTTAATAGTAAAACGTTTTAACCCTTTTTAACATAGATCTGCTGACTATTTATTAATCATTAACTTATTTTTATCTTCTTTAAACAACCTATGAACTGAAAGATATTACCTTACACACAAGGGCATCACACTCCCCGCTTGATATAATTTTGTCTTATCACTACAGATTTCAAACACAACTTTTTGCATTCAATATGAGAGGAACATTCATTCAGTCTCTGCAAGCAAAACAACAATCTCTGAAACTGGTCTAAGGAACACTTTGACAGTACCACTTTGTACAGTCCGTACTTCCACTTTCCTGACCTTCTTGTCACTGCTGGGGAATGTTTTGATTATTAGTCCCATTGGCCATTCATTTCTGCTGACTTGAGAGTCTTTTAACAGGACATCACCTTCTTTGATGTTGGGCCTAGATTCAGTCCATTTCGCACGACTTTGTAAGGTGGATAAATATTCTCGCTTCCATCTCTTCCAGAAGGTATCCGTAAGGTGTTGAACATGTTTCCATTGCTTTCCAAACAACTTTCCTGATGAAAAGTTTCCATCAGGAGCAGAAACAGTACTCATCTTTTGCGTCAACAGCATTGCTGGGGTGAGTATTTCAGGACAGTCTGGATCGGTGGAGATGGGAACGAGAGGTCTTGCATTTATAATTGCAAACACCTCCGCCATAAAGGTGCTCAACACTTCGTGAGTGAGGCGTGTTTGTTCAGTTCTTAACAACATTGCATCCAGAATGCGTCTGGCGACTCCTATTAGACGCTCCCAAGAGCCTCCCATATGTGACGCGTGAGGAGGGTTGAATGTTCACATACATCCTTTTTGCTGTAGATATTTTTCCACTGTTGTTTCTCCTGAACTGAAACCTAGTTCCTTACAAGCTCCCACAAAATTTGTTCCCCTGTCTGAGCGCAGAAGCTTGGCTGGCCCTCGAATGGAGAAAAACCTTCGTAATGCATTAATAAAACTATCTGTGGACATAGACTCTATCAGTTCAATATGCACAGCTCTAGTTGTCATGCATGTGAATAACACTGCCCAGCGTTTGGTCTCAGCACAACCACCTCTTGTCCGACGTGTTACGACTGTCCATGGTCCAAAGACATCCAAGCCTACAGTGGTAAAGGGTGGTTCAGGAGTAACTCTATCTTTGGGCAAATCTGCCATTTTCTGGGTTTGCATTTTTCCTCTTAACTTACGACATATGACACATTTGTGGATGACACAAGACGCTTGGCTCCAACTATCCAATATCCAGCACCACGGACAGCTCCTTCAGTTATGTGTCTCCCCTGATGAGCCACCTGTTCATGGAAATGGCGTACAAGTAGTTTGGCGATATGACTGTTGGATGGAATAATCAAGGGGTGTTTTTCCCTTTCTGTGAGATTGGCAAAAGAGAGACGTCCTCCGACTCGTAAGAAGTTGTCCTCATCCACTACAGGATTGAGCTTTTGGATTATCCCGAGATTTTTTCTGTCCCCTTCTTTAAGATTTTTGAATGTTTCTTTGTAAGCATCTTGTTGAATGGCTTGAATGATAACTGTTTTAGCTTGTGTGAGTTCTCTGATGTTTGGTGTTTCTCCAAAACTTTTCCAACTCTTTTGTCCTCCTCTTTTCTCTTTGAAGGATGTGACAACATGTATGAGTCTAGCTAAAACTCTGCACAATCTGGTCCAGTCAGAGAATCTCTGAAAGCGCTCAGAACCTAGCTGTAGTTCTAAAGCTGCAGTTTTCAACACTTTGATCTCTAGACGTAGCTCTTTGTCCATCTCAGGTTCGACGAGCGTGAAAGTGGCCGTGTTTGGTCTCACATGTGAGTCAGAGTGTAGAAAGGGTGGACCTGAAAACCAGGTACTCTTCTGCAAGTCATTTGCTGGAATATATCTGGTAGCCTGGTCAGCTGGATTTAGTTCAGTTGGTACGTAATGCCACTGGCTAGGGTGGGTAGATGTTCGAATGCGTGTAACCCTGTTGGCAACATACATGTAGAATCTTTTGGAACTGTTGTGTATGTAGCCTAACACAATTCTGCTGTCTGTGTAGAATGTCACACAGTCTACTTTGATGTCTAGCTCGTCTCTAATTAGCTCAAACATTTCCACTGCAAGTACAGCAGCGCAGAGTTCCAGGCGCGGTACCGTGTGTGCAGGACGGGGTGCTAGCTTGGACTTCCCCATTACAAACCCAATGTGGCATGCTCCATCATTATCAATCGTACGCAGATAAGCTACTGCCCCAATAGCTAGAGTGGAGGCATCGGAAAATATGCATAGTTCTTTCAATTTCATTGCACCTAACCCATCTGGACTGTAGCACCTAGGTATTTGGAGGTGTTCAAGGGCTTGTAAAGAGTCTTTCCAGGAGATCCAGATTTCATGTTTTTCAGGGGGCAGTGGTGTGTCCCAATCTCCTCCACCAGATGATAGCTCTCTGAGTAATGCTTTTCCTTGCATTGTTATGGGAACTACAAACCCGAGGGGGTCGTACAGGCTGTTGACCGTTGATAATACTCCTCTGCGTGTAAATGGCTTGATCTCACCAGATACCTTGTAGGTGAAACTGTCTGATTCCAGATTCCAACAGAGTCCTAAACTTCTTTGAACTGGAAGGGGGTCCACTCCTAGGTTTAAATCTTTTAAATCTTTTGCACGATCCTCAGGAGGGAATGCTTCCATAACTTGGCTACAGTTTGATGCCACTTTATGAAGGCGTAGATTAGACTCTGCTAACATGTTCTGTGTTCTCAAAAGCAAGTCCACTGCTTCTTCTGGTGTAGCAACTGACATGAGCCCGTCGTCGACATAAAACTGACTCTCAACAAACTCTCTAGCCTTAGATCCATGTTCTGTTTCTCCCTGCTGTGCCGCCCGTCTCATGCAATAAATGGCAACAGCGGGTGAAGGGCTGTTTCCGAACACATGCACCTTCATTCTAACCTCCCTTACATTTTTTGTGATATCGTTATCCTCATACCACAAATAACGCAGAAAATCTCTATGTTCTTCCTGTACAACAAAACAGTAGAACATTTGTTGCACGTCCGCTGTCAGGGCTATTGTTCTCATCGTTTTGATGAACCTCATTGTCCATGATTGTCAGGAATGTTTTATCGTCGATGGACATGGCCTGTTTGTCATCACGCTCAGATCTAACAAACACAGAGTGTCCCAAACTGTTTGTGACTCTGTTAGTGTTAATGTTGCTCTCATAGTCCTCCTTAACGTGAATTATGCTTGGACAAGACTCAAAATAAGACGTTCGGCCGTTCTCTAATGTATGTGTTTTGTAAACGTTCACATCTGCCTGACTGTGCACTTTTCGTAAACACACCTCGCCCACAATAACCCAACCTAAGTCTAGCCTTTGAGCATAAGGTGAATTATTTGGCCCATTAATTTGCTCACGTACCTTATGAAGCCTGAGTATGTCCCTGCCGAGGAGTAAGAGAATGGGGGCGTGGTGGTCAATAGGTGGGATTTTGTCTGCAACGGGAAGAAGATGTGGGTGATGCTGTGCGATCTCCGGAGAAGGTATTTCACTTCTGTCATCTGGAACAGAGTCACATTCTATTAAAGGGGGAAGCTGGATCTCAACTTTTCCGTCTATGGATTCAAGGAAGAAGTTTTCTGCTCTCCTACCTGAGGTCAGTGCTTTACCGGAGCAAGTCTTGAGAGTATATGGAGTGGACTTAGCTTTGACTTTGAAAAGGCTAAAAAACTCAGACTTAACCAATGACCTATTGGACTGCTCATCTATTAAAGCATACATTTTTCTGGCTTTCTCTTTGTGGCCTGCAGGATATACTTTGACCAAGCTGATCTTAGAACATGAACGAGAGCTGTCGTTTGGACCACATACCTCCGTGCACTTTGACACAACTGGAGGAGAGCTCTCAGTTTGCTCCTCGTTGTTGATGTTTTCCAGCGGAGTGCTCCTTGAGGCAGGATCAGGGCCAGGATGCATCGCTGCTAAATGTTTAGGGCTGTCGCACTCCATACACTTAACTGCTGTTGAACAATCTTTTGCAATATGTCTAACAGATCCACAGCATCTATAGCAGATGTGGTGCTCTTTCAAATAGGCCTGTCTTTCTTCAATAGGCTTACCTCTGAAAAGCTTACATTTCTTCAATGGGTGTGGTTTGTTGTGGATAGGGCACTGGCGATCTGGTTCTTCCATTTTCTCTGGACTGCGATTGTAATGATTCGGCTCAGCTGTAATGTCGGTTTTGTGTGCTGCCACTGTAGGTTTGCGATTGTGAGGTCTTAGTTTTTCTATGTGAGAAAGAAGATGGCAGCTAGAATTAGACATAACAAAGCTTGGTTCGTTCTTCATTTTCGCTTGCTGCTGGACAAACTGGGTGAGAACTGAAAAAGGAGGAAAAGACACATTATGAATCTCTTTATACTGCGTTCCCACACTCATCCATCTTTCCTGCAGGTTAAAAGAATAGTTAAAAGGGAGTTTCTCAACTATTTGTCTGACTTACACCTGCCAGTGTCTATAGCTCCCCTAGCAGTTTCTTGTCTAAGCTCGCGAGTTCCTGGGAGAGCACATTCTTGTTTTTTTTTTTTTTGACACACACACCCACATTGGAGGGTAGGAGGGAGAGTTCTTTGTTGTATTTAAGATGTCGCTCTTAAACTCCTTCTGTAACTACTGACATTTTTCTTTATTTGTCATTTCGCGCCGGGGAAAAAAATCTTTCAAACTTTTTTTTAGGCTACGAGCGAGCGCATCCTCCATGGCTTTAGGGACTCCTTCCCCCCCCCCCCCCCCCCCCCCCCCCCCCTCCACCCCCCCCCCCCCCCCCCCCCCCCCCCCCCCCCCCCCCCCCCGAGTGCGCCGTAGCACTCTTTGAGGCGCTGCCAGACCATCTTGGCACCTGCTTCAGGATTTAGGGTGTGAACAGCACGAATGCGTTTGGCTTGTTCTGAGGATTTCGGGCCTAACCACCTGGTTAACAAGTCTAATTCTTCTCTGGGAGACAAGCTTAGATCGTTGGTTGCACTAATAAATTAGGTTTTCCATGCCCAATAGTTCTCCGGTTTGTCATCAAATTGCAAAAGTCCTGAGCTCACTAGTTCTTTTCTAATGAGGTATTTTGCAATATCTTGTGTGAGATTTGGCTCGGTTTTGTGATTGTAAAAATTACCATTTGGACGTGCAGGGTTGAACTGACTTGTGTTGGTTATGCATGTGTATCCCGTTTGCTCCTTTGTTACTTCTCTTTTTACTGGAAGTAGTTTTGCTTGAGAGTTGGTTGTGAGGAGATTAGTTATTTGACCACTGTCTGGTGTGTTTACATAATTTTCCTTTTCCTCAAGAAGCTGCGCTGCATTGGGCTGACTGTCTGACAAGAGAAACTCACATTGTTGTTCGACATATTCACTCGGATTTGTCCTTTACAATTTGTAATAAAAAAAAAAAAATGTTGTTGTAAAACTGCATTTTATGCTATAGTATTCTCCATTCACCTGCATAAGGGGAATACATATAAAAACTCTCCATACTTGCTTTAATATTAGTTGAGTGGAAAGTGTATGCATCTGCATTTTAAAGCATGGAAACTGAATTAATTCATTAATCAATGCTTAGAGAACAATTTCAGACCCAAATATCAGGGTGGGTAGCCTGGACCATAAATTTCATTATGCTGGAACCATTTAAGCACATTTGCACATAGACAGGATGTTGATTTGGGAGCTAGTGAGCACCATAGAAAGATTTTAAAGAGGCAAAGAACCAGGGAGTTCACAACCATATCCGCATTAGGTCATAAATCTTCCTCAACTGAATAAGCACACTTTTTTATTCCTCTTCCAAATTCATCATGCTCCCTCCCTCATGTGTCTTTTCCCTGCTATCTGAGGCTTTCTTTGGCTCTGCCTCCATCTTGCTCTCTCACATTTAAGTGTCTTTACTGGATAACGAGTGCGATGACAGTAAAAGTTTCATCATTGGCCTTCATCCCATTACGCCGGATGATGTTTGTTTTCCATGCACCCAAAGAAGAAAGCCGAGCTAAGCTGGTTTGCAAAACACAGTAAGAGACACGCTGTCAGCTTTTGTTCTATCTTTTCCCTCTTACAGCAAACTCAGATTCAGCATATTATCAGAAGTTTGTACATTTGCTATATTATGCATTCAAAATACAGAAGAGATTTAGATAATTCTTCGGTAGAAATGACAGTGGTGTGTGACTAAAAACCTTATTTCTTAGCCCTGTCTATCTGACTGGCATACTTACACTGAACAATGAGGGAATTTGTGGCTTTGCTTCCCGTTTGTTTCCCAAATGCCATTACCCACCAAATACTTATTATTCAATTGAAAAACATTGCCTTCATAATGTCATCTAGGCTCTTCTGGCAAATATTTGTGCATTGTTCATTACTTCCCCAATTAAATGAAAAAATGAACCTAGTTGAAATAAAGCACCGCCGGGGATGAATAATTTCCCCATTTAGTGGAACACTAAACGGCCAAAGATTAAATGACGTCTGGATGGCTTTCACCGTCAAAAACAGAGGGCACTGATATAAATTATTAAGAACAGTACAATTCTATTAAGTAAGATGAAGGTTAACAAATTTAATTTAAAGTGGCATAAATAATTTCCACAGAGAGATTCAAGACTGTCATCAACAATGGAAATTTACTTTGCTAAATGTGCTAATGGCTCTACATGGCTTTCTTCATCTGAGTGATGACACATGCAGCTGAACCTAGAAAACAGGTGACAAATTGTTCGCTTCCCTCAGACTGCATCTGATCAAACAGATCGATTCTGAAAATATCACGGCAGCCTCAGGATCTCCAAAATTGAGAGGACGTGTCAACAAAGCTGTGGGAAGAAAGACATTTCACAAACACTGGCACCTGATGTCAGAACTGGAAAAAAAATAGGAAATCAATACTCTGACCTCAGGAGGGGCCACTGTCGTGTATGTGAAATACCAAATAGCAATCACCTTTACAAGCCTCCCGAAGGCTTAGGATAGCATATTTGAGCAGGAACAACATATTACAGACTGGAGGTTATGGATGCTGCCTGCTTGTTGCTGAAATAAGGGTGTTTGCAGTTTAATAAAAGAGAAATAAATCATTTGATATTCCTGTTTGGGGGTTTTGTCAAAGGTGTTGAGTTCTGCAGTCTGATCAGCTTCACGCAGAAACAATAAAAGATCACAGTCGCCACCTTTTCCATCTGTCACTAATTTTAAATTCACTCCACATGAGGCATGGTGAAAGTGTCAGGGCAGTAGGCTCCCATCCATCATACAATTGTCTTAACGTAACAGCAAAAGCATTAACAAAAATAAACCTTTTATTGCTTTTTGTCATTGCACTTTTATTTACTGTTTTCTCAGATTTTTCAAAAGGCTATCAATGAACAATGACACAGCAGTGGGATTTACTCAGAGGGAGTATTTTGACAGGTTTTCTTAGGTTTATGTCAACAAATGTATTGCAAAACCTTAGCACCCTGTCATGTGGAAGGGTAGCAGACAACAACCTCATAAAAAAATCTTATTGACAGCGAATGCTGGAAAGTGAATTGTGAGTGTCAGTACTGATATGATTATTTTTAATTCAAGCAAATCATTGATTTATATTATGACCTCTGGTCTACTTTCAGAGAGACCCTAAGCATAGCCTATACTTAGCATTTACCTAAAATCAGTGTCAGTCTGATTGTTACAGCTCATTGGCTTGAGTTCAAACCAATTTTGTTAAAAGTGAATACAAGGCTCTACTATCCATGTGTGTGTATGTATACAAAGGCTGAGCTATATGTTTTTTTTGTTTATTGACGTCAAATGTCAAACTATCTACAGGCAATTGACTTCTTTTTCTTCCTCTGAATTTAAATTCACATACACTGACACATAGGCACACCAAATTCTTGTCTCAACCCGTGCACTGCTGTTGTTGGCAGATGTGCCCACCGAAGCATCATATGAGTTGAGCTGGAAACCATGACTGAGACTAAAAAAAGCACCGACCCTTAACAATGGCTGGTCTGCTTAGAGCAAAACATGTTTAAATGCCGAGTGACCCTGAAAGAGAAATCCTGGAACTGGCACTGTTTAGCACAGAGGATTATCTGTTTCTTTTCAGTAGACAGATCCCAGGGGTTCTGAACCATACCTGCCAACTCCTTTCCAACCTAAGTGAGCTAAAGGTACAGTAAAAGAGAAAACCCGGAGGTGTGTGTCAAAATGCTCAGGTATTATGTTCTTGTCAAATATCACCAGTTGACATTTTTTTTGACAATACTTAAAATTAGGATTCATCTGGTCTCTAGTTTTTTTGCACACAAATTATTTATTATGTTTCAAAATGAACTGCAAATTGAAAACCATTGAATATTTTATGTCGAGGAAAAAACACAGCAGACAAATTCATCTTTGTGACATTTTTTATACTTTTTGCTAAGAAAGGGAGACAACAGGTTTGTGCTCAACTAAAAGATAAAGAAAGTGCCACCAAAGATTAATACAGATTTTTTTTTTCTTTTTAAGTGAGAGAGATCAAAGAACTGCCTGATAGCCAGTTCCCTTTCACAGGTGATCTTAAGAAAAAGGGGAAGGTTTTTAGCTGTCCTAAAGCAACTAATGTACACTTCACAATAGAAGTGTCATAAAATATTTTTTTTATAAAACTGTGTGAGACTGCGGACTAAGACAAAGACAGCAAATCAGCCAAATAAGCAAATGCATGCCAGTGTTTTCATTAAAACCTTCATATTATTTACACAATAATATGTCAAATCAATATGTGGTCACTTGCTTTTGAAGACACAAAAAATGATTTAGCAAAAACTATAGTAGATTACTTCTCACCTTCCCAATTCACTCTATCAATTGGAAACAATTTTTCTTAAGAATATTTACCAAAGGAAATCTGTATGGGGAAAAAAAAAGCCCAAAAGTGAGAAAACAGGACTAAACAGTTTATTCTGTGCCTAAGATATGTTGGGGATGTTAAATAAAAATATGATATTTGTCTATTTATAGTCAAAGACTGCTTATGCCAGTCAATAAAGTTAATAATTTTTAGAAAATTATTATTCGGGGCACCACCTGGATCTACCAGGAACTATTTTAATAGCCACATTTCTATATCAGTCTCATAATTCTGAAGGAATGAATTCTTAACGTGTATTAGTCATAAGCCTTGCAATATGTGTGTGTGTGTTGAACAAGACATTACAACTGCTACTTTCCAAGTGGAAGATTTATTTACACGAAGGGAAGAATGACATTTAAACACTCAAACTAGTAATAATAGAAACACTACTGATTAAAATAAATTATGATGGCTCCGAACTGGTTAGCTGCAGTGAGCTCCTGGCTTGACGCCCCGCGATAATGTCCCCAGCATACGCTTTTACAGTACCTTTTTGGCAGCTTTCCAGCGCGGCAATTCTTATCGGCTCTGTGGCGGCGAATGAAATGCGACTTCTAATGGGTCTGGACCTGTTGCACACGTGGCTCCCACTCATTTAGTCTTGCAGCCCTTCTGGCAGTCTGAAACTTAGAGGGGTTTTCGTCGGGCTCTGGGGATAAACAATGGCTTTGTTTATCAATGTTTAAGATTCACCTGGAGTGGTCTTTGGGTTCGTTTGGACCAAGTTTCTGTCAGAAACTCGGGTCTTCCTTCGCCAGCGAACGACAATGGTTGTAGTGGGTCTCCTCTTGACATGCTGGCCGGGGCCCGTCGTGAAAGAGGCTGAGCCGGGGGAAGTGGGCTGTATTTATAGGGCAGGTTAGCGCCACCTGATGGCTGTGTGTGACCCAACAGATAGATAGCTCTAGGTGGGAATAAGTAGCCAGACCACCATGGCATCTGCTATTGTTTTTTGAGCATGAAGTTTACCAAGTAAGAAAATGTTTCTTTTTAAAGGGGTTTGTAATGTCTCATGTCCTCTGTCAGGGCATAACCACAGTTTATGCGTGTTGATGATCTTAATTGAATAACTGTATAAATGTTTGTCTTGTGAATTTTCTCAGGACAATTACCTTCAAGTGAAACAATTTTTTTACTATGTGTGTGAGCTAAATAAAGTATTGTAATAAGTATTATGATTGTGCTTTGATATTTTAACTACAACCCACCAGATGTGTAGCCAAACATATTATCATATTTATGCTTCCCCCTTCCAAACATAACATCAGCCATTGTTTGGGACTTTCACGATTGGTTACTTGTACCTAAAGTTTTGATAAAATAAGTAATGTCATGGTTATTGTCTAAATGTTTAATGAAACAAAAACAAAATATTTTTTCATGTTTATATATGCATTTTTTTTTCTGCCAAACCATTTTGCCGGAAAATGAGTTTAATAAAAACATTTCAAATTTAAAGGCTTTCAAATTTAGAGTCAGAGTTCTAAACATTATGCTTTCAATATTTGAGGGCATGCTATCATCTCTCAACCACCCTAATTGAAATGAGAGGTAATGATGCAGGGACATTGATTGTCAACATATCTGCATTTTCTTGTCAGACAGGCCCAGCCATATTGATTTGACCCTGCAACTCACCGTTAATGTTAAGCGATGTACAGTCATCAAGACGAAGCCAATCTTACAACTTAAAAGCCTGACAATATAGAGACTGCAATTACTGACTAAGCATTATTCAAATCAGAACCCTTTAGCCCAGGCTGCAACTGAAAATGATTCACATGTCAGGAAACTGCTGATAGATATATATTTTTAAAAGGTATAATGACCAGTATGTATAGTAAACTTTATTCTTAGTTTTCTTGATTATGAAACAGATATAAATTTTGGTCTGTGCAATCTCTGTTCCAAGAAGTAGTGTTTTCAGATAAGAGGTTATAGACCCATGTAAAATGATCTAAGACACTGTGTTTCAGTAGGCTCTAGGCTGTGCTGATGCAACTGATTTCAATCTCTCTATCCCTATTATTTTGAAGCATATAGTTACAGTAAGAACAAAGCGTGATAGTATTTGATTATCACAAAATGTGCATTGTAATTAGTATAGCTAAATTACAGCATCTAATCTTGTGTAATGAAATAAAATGAACTTTGTTTGCAACCATGGTTGTTGTTTTTTTTATTTTTTGTGTGTCAGTGTTGTTGAATGAAACTTTTATAACAAAGTTAAAATAAAATAAAAATTATGCAGACTTTTTATTTATTTCCTTTTTCAAATTATTTTTTTTCATAATTCATATACACCAACCAAGCAATACTTTACCAAACTGTAATGTAACAGATTCATGTTACAACTCAAGCTTTTATCTTGCTATCATTCATATCCTATACCTGCTTTGTGTTTGCTGATGGTTAAATCGTTTTCTACAGGTTATCTGTCTAGAGATGCAGTTCACTCTCGTTCCCATTCCAACACAAAAACAAAACATAACAAAACAAACCAAAAATAAAACAAACAAACAACCCCACTAGCACTTATTTTTAGGGTCAATTTCATATTACCTATAAACACACTATGCACATCTTGGAGTGTGGGAGGAAGCCAAAGTGTCAAGAGAAAACCCACGCAAGCAAGTACATTTCTATTAAGTTAATAAAGAATGTGCCTTAGGTAATTTTTTTTTTGTATCTGTGTGTGTGTGTGTGTGTGTATCTCTGTAGTGAGAATATCAGCTTCACAATGATCAAGTACAGAATTCGGTGCAAATCTCTTAATACCAAGGAGGTTAAGCATTCACCAGGGTTTGAATGCTTGTCTGTTTTTTTGTTAACAACATAACTCATAAAATATATTGATCTTTTTTAATGAAAGTTTCAGGAAATGTCTGAAATGGGACATTCATATTTGTTTATGAAATTATTGTGATGACATCAACTTAAGTTGCTTGCAATATGTGTATGCTTAATAACTTTAATTACATTTACAATGTTTATATATGAACGTTGTGAGTAATTTTCTATCTATCTTTACCTTATAGCAAGTTTCTTTTCCCCACCACATGTTTTATAAAAGATTTAAGTCCTATCTTTGTAGATACTCTTCTTGCTAGTATTTGTAAAAGTTATTTACACTGCTTAGTTTCATGGAACTGTTTGGTTTGGGTAGCTTTTGATGGGATACTTTTAAAACAGCTTTTGTATTTTATCAGGTTATCATTATCAAATTTTACCTTTATGAGATGATCTAAAACAATTAAGTATTTCACAAAGCAAAAGCAGGAATTATCTATAGGGGACAAATACTTTTTTAGCACTGTATCAAATGTAAAGGTTTACATTTTTTGATAGAATTAGTTAATTTCATCTAAGAAAGTTATTGAGCTGTTTTGAATATAGCTGTAAATTGTCAGATAATACACTTAAAGTTTTAATAGTAAAGACACGACATCTGTGGGACTTTTCATATTTTATATGGAGATTCAAACATCTGATCTGTTGTTTTTTATCTTAAATCTTAAATGTAGGTTTATGCATATTTATTCTGTGTTCTTGACCAAGGCGCAGTAAATAATTAAATAACATGAAATAAATTAAATAAAGATAAATTATCTTTGTGCTTTTATAATAATGAATTCCTAAATGTTCATCTCTGCCTCCGCAACTAAATTTCCATGGCATGAAAGAATTAGATGTCGGTTTGTGTGTATGCCTTTTATGCCACTTTCATTGTTGGGAATCCTGCATTCATTTGAACTGTGTTTTGCATAACTGCCATCGCCTCAAGTCACTCCATCTGTGAAACTCAAGCAGCATGAACAAAAGAAGAGAAAAAAGATTGGGGAGAGAAGATGGGAAGAGAGGGAAAGTGAAATGAGAAAGAGGAAAAGGGTGTTTGTGAGAGGGAGAGAAGATAGAAAAGATGGGAAACGAGAAGAAAATCAAATAGAAAATGGAGAAGGGATTAGAGACAGAAGGCCAAGTTGCAGTTATAACCTTGGACTTGTCATGTGCAGAAAAAGAGGAGTAAATGAATCATTTTGCTTGTTTACAGCATGCTATCATAGCAAAATTCCTTTGACCTGTTTGTTTAGAATGCAACATTCTACTAGACACATGCAACCCTGAATGTGTATCCCTTTTGTGCCTTATTGACCATTCGTAATTGAATCTCATATTTCTCAAACTCTTAACAAATCTTTAGTGACTTTGTACTGCGCCTTCAAAGTGACCTTGTTAGACTGCTGTAGTGTGACCGACTCTCTGTGGTGGGTCTCACAGAACCATATCAACTGTAATAGCAGACTGCTGACGCACAAGTACTGAGGTGGGGCTTGCCTTTAATCATCTCTTAACGAGAGTACTGATGACATGTAGGGAGTGTTATCTGTCCTGTATGCCTTCGTGTCCCTGAATAATTTAGTTGGCATAGAATAAGGCAGACATGAAACAAGCTTATTCACCAGATTAGCATTTAATTAATAAACTTTAGGTGGCTTCAATATTTCAGCAAGCATGCATTATTCAGTTTAAATATCTGCCCTAATTACTTCTCCCCAGGCTGATCTATGACTTTGTTTTTTCTCCTTGGGGGCTTCATGCCTCTGGACCAAGTTTGCTAAAAATAGGGCTCCGTGGAGCCTCTTTACCAAGCGTTACCTTATTTCCTACATTAATGATCATTAGATGTAAATCCGAAGAAAATTTATAAACACACTCACAGACATGCACATAGACAAATATACACCACCAAATGTGTTGGAGGAGTTTTTGCATGGAAAACAAAAAGTAATGCTCAAAGTCCTGAGCAGTTATTACTTCCAAACACAAACATTGTGGGATGTGCACGGCTGTGCATATTTGATAATGTGTGGAGTGTATCCCCTAATTCCCTAATGGTCGAATGTATCCCCTTTTACAAACCAATCTCAACACTTCAGAAACTGCTGAGATAAACCATAAAATAGCCTTGACGAAACCAAAAAGAAATTCGAGCGCAGCGATCTAGTAAACCCTATTGTTCTGTATATCTTTATAGCTTAACCTTCTTTTTTTGGTTTTGGGTTTATAGTGATTTTTTTACACTAGGTTTACAAATTGTTAAAAAAAAGTCGGCAACAACATAGACCAGTGTTTGTATTTTGGGTCCAGTTGGCTCCTTCTCCAGTCATGTCATGAAAAGTTTTTTTGCATTTTATTTGATGAGATTTGTGGTACGTTAGCGTGATGCACCACTATTGTAACACTTTCAAATGGTGTGCCATTGCTGTAAACTGACAAAATAAAAAGATCAGGTATGACTTGCATTGAACTTGTTTAGAAAGCAGATGGGACCACAATGTGTTTTTTTATTTGTCGTTGCCTTTTTTAGTAAAAACAAACAAAAAAACCAAAAAAGAATAAAAAACAAAAAAGTGAGACTTTTTGTCAGACTGCCGCGAATGATCAGAATTCTTCAAATAAAGAGTGGAGGGAACAAAAACATTTTATATTTTTGACCTTGGCTTAAGACAATTACCAAGTTGAATATAATAAAGAACCTATTGAGGTGAAGGTAAGCCTTTCAACTTCAAAGACTTGGAGCTTACTAACAGATAAACTATCAAATTACTAATCAAATATATCAAAGTTGATTAGCAATTGTAAAAAAAAAAAAAAAAAAGTTTTCCGTTGCTGTAATGTTAATACAAAAAGCTTGTGAGAGAAGTTGTCTTTTTTTGATTTTGAGCAGTGAGAAAGAAAAATATGTATGTGCCTTTGAATTTAGTGTATGTAAACCTCCTATTTTCAGCTGTAAAAAGACAGATCCCATTAAATTTCTGTGGACAATTCAGCTTAAATTACAAAAACTTCAGGATTCTACTTTTTATGTCTGTCAACTATATTTGATTATGTTTAGAGGAAAAATTAAGTTTTTTTCAGGTATCATTTATCCATGCCTGTGGTTCAGTATCACAAATTTATCTAGCTACTTTACATACTAGTTAAATACAATTATATTGACTGTGTGTGCATTTTCAAGAATCTCTAATTTAGCATCTCAAACACATTGTTATATACTAATGAAGTGCTTGGAGAGTGCAGACCACACACACACATACACATACACGTACATTTGGTGATCCACTTAACCCCCAGCATCTTATCACTTGTTCCTAGTCCCCGCAGACATTTCTTGAAGATCTAATCAAAATCAACACCCCACCCCCAATCACACACACCATCATGCACACACACTGACATTGATCCGGATTACCCCAAAACTATAATCATATGTTCATGACAATTCATGGAAAATTATATCAAAATCGGTCACCAACTTCTTGAGATATATTGGTATAGAAAAACAATCGAAATGTGGATGTCCCAAGGATGTCCCAGGACATTTCATCTCTCATCAAGACATTAGTACATTAGTATTACTCATTAGTACATCACACTCTTAATCCTCAAGGTCAAGTTTACCATTCATAATTTAACTAGAACAGGGCTCCTGCAACTTGGCATAGTGGCTTAGAGGTGTAACAGTTGTTGGCTGACCTCAAACTCATTGTCATCTTGGTCCTTTTCAAACACAGACACCCACAGGGGGTCAGATTTTTGCTTTTGACTATACTTTGAAATTAGCTGATGACAGTGAGAATACACGAAGGGGTTGAAATTGAATTGAGGCAATAGTTGTGTTTCACCTATCGGAACTTCGGGGTAATTTTACTGGATCCTTTATTTCACAGGGTAATTTCTTGATCTGCTCTTCTTAGCCACTTTGTCTCTATACACAACCAACCTTTTAAGGAATCAGTTAAATACATCTACAAATCATGAGAGTTTCAGCACGGAGTAGCCTCACCGTTCAGAGCCAAAAGGCGCCCTAGGGCAGCAGAACTAAAAATAGTTTGACATGGTAAAAGCAAGGATTTTTGCTCTGTTTCTGTTTGCTATTTTATCATGAACCGCTATGCAAGCAATTCTTTAGAAAGCCTGTTGTGTGGTGACATCTGCTCATTTCCTGCGTGTAACTGCCGCCACCATGGGAGCGTGCACAAAAAGTAAATAAATCAATGACGTAGAGTACTTTCAGGCCACCGCACATTGTGCACGTCACCAGCTGTACAACAACAAACAACATGTCTAGCAACGGAGTAAGTAATAGTGTTTAATCGCCCGCGTCTATAGTCCGGGTTATTTCTCTTTTTTCTTCCTATTAAATCGGGAATGCACAAGAACTGTAGATTGACTTCGCATCTACGTGTAAGCGTGGGAAATTCGGCCACCGAATTGCAGACTATTTTGCAACACATAGGCTGTTCTAGAAAATGGGATTACACTATGGTGGGCTAATTTTACTTGTTTAAAACGCTTCATTACCCAATACAATTACAAACTGAACATTAATATAATTTATTTTAGAAATCCAGCCTCCTGCTCCTTTAAGTTTTGAAAAATGCTTCTTTTTGGTTTAGTTTTTATTTGTTTTATTTAGTCTTTTTGTATTACAAGTTTCATACCAGGGGCAAGGCTAAAAAAAAAGAAGAAATGTACTATGATGCTTTTGATCATATTTGCACATAGTCTATTAGTAAGTAATCCCAAATTGAACCCCATCGCTTTCTCCCAACCTTTGCTGACATGAGGCAATGTGTGGAAGGACATGATTTTCCTAATCGCTGTGTGTGCGGTCTAAAGTCTGCTACAGTTTAAAATCCAGCACCAGGCCTTACACCAGGTATGACAAAAAATAATCAAGGTCTGCTATCCTGCATGTTGTACTTCTTTCCCTGGTTCATTACACCTGAATCAAATGATTGCTGGTTAGCAGAACTCTGCAGAGCTTTGCCAAACTGAGGAGGTCATTTGAACATTTGAATTAGCAGTTTTGGAGCAGAGAAACATCTAAAACTAGTAGGGCATCATCCCTTGAGGGCTGGAGCTGGACACCCCTGCCTTACACAACTCTGTTTCCCATTATTATTATTTGGCATTTCTCTTGTATTTGATTTTTTGGTTAAAAATGTTAGCTTGTTTGTTAGCTTGTTAGTTAGCCAAAGCTCACCTGATAGGAATTTTTTGCTACAGACCGTAGCAAGTTTAATCATCGTTCTAATCGCTTCTTCTGATAGCTTGCAATTTAGTGACGTCTTTTGTTTGTATTGAAAGTGTGGCGAGTCAATAGAAGTCTGTAGAACTTCCTCATTTTGTTGTTTTCAATCAAAGTGACTTGTGCAACCAGCAGCACAAGACATGACCACGTTTCTTTGTACAGACACCGCGTATAGTAGAGCAGGGAGTGACTTGAGACCAATATTCCTTCTCGACTTTTTGCGACTGCATGAAACACAGAAACGAAAATTTAACAAATTTTCTCAATACATTCAGTTTGTTTTGTGAACACTCATTACAGTTTCAGTTAGTTTTGTGTTATTGTTGCAAATGGAATTTATAAAAAAGTACAAGTGTTTTTAAAATATTGACTTTCAAAAAGTAATTGATTTTTTGTCCATGCTAATTCAATAAGAAAGGGTGCAGATAAATCCCATTGATGGTTGTAACATCATCTGCAATTTAGATAAGGAATGGGTGGTAAGCACATTGGCATCAATCACAGAGCATTTAATTTACTGGTCTGGAAGGGAAAATGTTGCATCAGTGTTTCCCTCTCTAATGGGAAAATGGTTCTGTCAAAATTTGTCTTATAAATTAATGGAAGAGTCTCCAAACAGTCTGGATTTAAAAAAAAACTGCTTCTCTCATACTGCTTTTTATGATTCAGCATCTTTACAATCTTATTAGCTGATTCTCTTTGTGGTGCATCATGCCGCTTGAGTCTGAAATGTGCATCCAATTTAATTTCTTTGCATTTTTAAGGGTAACATATTTAAACCCCTATATTTATCCTCAGATTTTGAATTCTGTAACACAATAATTATGAAGAGGTAATACTACTACCTTCATTTAACTTTTTTTAAATGTCATTAAACACATCTAACTCTCTTCTAACATTGGTTTGTCACTTTGAAATCTTGAGTTGCTGGGTTTGTGAAAAATAGAACACTTATGAGTAAATTCCATCAGACTAACTCAGAAATTACCTTTTTATTTACCTAAAGTAATATATATATATATATACATATATATATATATATATATAGAGAGAGAGAGAGAGAGAGAGACTCATTCTCTGTCAGATGACCCCCACCTACAACTCCCCAAACACCCTCAGGTGCTCTTTTTTAATCAAGCTTTTTATTTATTGTAACCTTCTTTCTCCAGGCAGCCAAGTAAAACTTATTTTTCTCTATTGCCCAGACCATCTGCTATTGTGGGAATCATTTCAAGGTTGTGTATGCAATTTCACACGACAGTACGCTAAACTGAGAGATCCACAGCTCACTAACGGGTCTAGTTATTGTGATCCAAGAGCCACCTGAAAAGGCAGCAGCTTTGGAGTAAAATGATATCAAACTAGGTATTGAGTCAATGTATGGCATGTGTTTTGTGTTCTGAGGTTTAAAAGTTTTTTAGCTTCCTTGCTTTAGTTATTTTTTTTAAATATTTTTTTCATTATCAGTCATAACAATGTCCTAATTTGTCATAATGCATGTTAATATAAAATAATCATAGATGTCTGTTGGTGATCCATTTCCTTTTCAGCTGTACAATTCTAAGATAAGATAGGTGTTTTCATAGCAAAAAACAACTAGTGTTTCCACATAGCGAACATCTAGGTCCCCTGATATCACAGGGGGTTGTAACGACAGATAGTAGACTGAGAGAATAGTAGTAAAGAATGGAGTTCAACACAAAGAATAAAGTTTCAAGGGAATTTGTTTGCCTTAGTTAACACAATGTTGGACAAGTGAGTTTTGGTAAAGTCCAGTGTGGATACTGAAGCACTTTCATCTAGTCTCTTGGACTTTTTCCTCTGAGGAATACTAATTGGACAGAGGGAACATTGCAGCTTTAAGGGGTTTAGCTTTGTGTGTTTGAGCCAGACCATGATTCTGACCATCCACAAGACATGGGGAAGGCTAATGTAGATGATGAACATGCTACACAACTTTAATTGATATCAATTTACTTTTTTTAGAATAGATTAAAAAATTTTAGGAATACTCGAAAAAAAGAAAAAACAAACCCTTATTTAAATGATTTACTATCTTTCCTGCCGTATTTACTTTGCAAGTGTTCCAAATATTATTAGGCTACTAAACAATCACCAATACCAGTTTTGGTGATTTTTTTTTAATGCTTTCACTACTGGAATCTATGGACACTTCTATTAATATTTCTACATTTGTATTTTTATTCTCAAATTTACTGTATCTTTTTCAGATTTTTGACAAATTCTGAATGTGTCCTTTAAATAGATAACATCTGCATTTACATAAGTATACCTATGAGCAGCATAAAGCATTTGAATTTAAATGTAATTCTTATGCTTGTGCTTATGATCAAATCCTACTTTTCAATGTATTTGGGTGAGTTTGTAGTCTAGCACTTAGTCTGTAAATCAAATAAAAGTGAAGTTAGTGTTGAAATGTTAGAGTTTCAAACTCATAGGTTTGCTCTAAATTTTGATTGGTGTTAGACACAGGCACCTATCTGAACTCTTATGAGGGCTAAAATTAAAATGCCCTTGCGCTAGCCAATTAACCTCCCTCTGCTTCTCGAAAAATGCTTATTGGCCAGCCAGTGATAACAATGTTCAAAGTGTCTAGCTACCAGCTATCAGGGTTTGTAGCACTGTTAAATTTTACACAGAAAAAGAAAATCACACTTCTGCCAAATAAAATGACAAATCAACTAATAAAATCCAATCTTGGTTAAATAAGCCACAGTGTCAAGAAAAATAGAGTATTGCTTGAAGTCTTGTAAGTGTTCCTGTTAAGCATTAGTGTGTGCTTTGTGTATTTGTCTGGGTAAATTACAAATGACTCAGCCAAACTGAGTCTTATTTAGCTACATTCTCAGCCACTTTATACAGGCCAGAAGGTAAAGAGAATATGGATAGCAAAGATTTTCATTCTGCAATAAGAGCTCTGTCATCTTCACAGTAGAGGTTTATGATTTATTTAGCTATATGAGTGAAACTAGGCCGGTAAAAACATGCAGCAGTGGAAACGACTTCTCGCTAGAGCATCTCCAGCAAAAAGGGAAAAGTGCCCAAAGTACACTTGGCAATTTGTTCCAATATTTTACACAATTCCCAGGTCTTTCTGCTTGCACCTTGACAGGAGTAGGGAGCAAGAAGCTCACTAATCACTCTGGAGTACAGTGCATCCACTGCTGTGTCTGCAAAGTGGTTTCCCCCCAGGATTAAGTAGAGACAAACCTCAATAGGATATGTGTTTTTGGACTGAGAGAGAGAAAAAGCAATAGGTGTTTGGTGTTAGTGTGAGATAGAGATGGCATGAGTGAAAAAAACACAAAGTGGAATGAAAAGAAAAGAGATTAGAGTTTGGTGACCTTGGTTGCCATGTATCACAGTTGCATTCACCGTCCTTGACTTTAAGTGGAGGGAAACTATTGGACTCTGTTGTTCTGCATTAGACCAGGGATTAGATGGCTCTGTGTTTTTTTTCACACTCTGAATGAATGGATATGGCTGGCCAGATGGGCTGCTGGCCTCTGGCTTCAACTGTTGATTTGCCTGAACAGCATGGGATAGATTGAAGGTTGAGAATTTGTGCATTTGTCAGAGTGAGTCAGGGTGTTTACATTCCTGGTAAGAGAGTGCATCAGAGTGTTGAAGTGCAAGAAGCTGAAAGGCATGCGGAGTTGAAGTCCAATCCAAATTAGGGGGGGGGGTCAGATATTGGGAGCAACAGATTACAGTCTGCTGGTGAGGCAGAGTATAATGGTCACATTTGCCTTCCTGTACGTACCCTGGCGCTGATCGCTGGTCCTCGCAGGCTGCCATCCATGGTTTAGGCTCTGCTGCTCACTGCCATGTAACCTACCTCACTTGGCAACGGATATTGAACAGCTCAGCCAGGGATTTCTGAAAACATGAACTCTTCCTCCTGTGTACCGTGTTTATATACAATCAAAACAAAGTTAATGGGGGAATACTCTGTTGCGAAACCACAAAACACTTTTTCATAGCTTTTTCACCCTCAGGGTTTATGGATGGCATATTTACACACCATATGACTGCACTCAGTTGAAGTTTTTCCTTGCCATTTTTACATGTTCTACAAAGCTGTCTTACATTTTAAGGTAGATATATAGCATGAACCCTTATTTTTCAACTTTTATAAGGTATTCGATCTATATTAGAAAATGTGACAGTAGCACAGGTACTGTATATGCATTCTCATATACAATACATTGATTCATTTTGTCAACACTTTTCTTTTCTGATGAATGTCATGAGGCATAAAATAGCAACCTACAGATAATTTGACTTTTATCCTTTGAGTCACAGGTAGGTGGAGCTTTTGGAAGGAAATGTAAGAGCATTTTTCAGGATTCACTTAAACCTTGAAAAGTAAAGATCTCATTGTCAATAAGCCGAGTAAGTAGTCAGGTACAGACGTGGACAAAATTGTTGGTACCCTTCATTAAATAAAAGAAAAACTCATAATGGTCACAGAAATAACTTTAATCTGACAAAAGTAATAAATAAAAATTATATAAATGTTGACCAATGAAAGTCAGATATTGCTTTTCATCCATGCTTCAACAGAATTATTTAAATAATAAATGCATGAAACAGGCCTGGACAAAAATGATGGTACCCCTAGAAAAGAATGAAAATAATGTGACCAAAGGGATATGTTAATCCAAGGTATGTCCACTAATCAGCATCCTATGTGTCTACAATCCTGTAATCACTCAGTGGGCCTATATATAGGACTCCAGGTAGTCACTGTGTTGTTTGGTGACGTGGTGTGTACCACACTCAATATAAACCAGAGGAAGCAAAGGAAAGAGTTGTCTCAGGAGATGAGAAAGAAAATCATAGACAAGCATGTTAACTGTAAAGGCTATAAGACCATCTCCAAGCAGCTAGATGTTTCTGTGACTACAGCTGCACATGTCATTTAGTAATGTACGATCCATGGGACTGTAGCCAACCTCCCTGGACGTGGCTGCAGGAGGAAAATTGATGAAAGATCAAAGAGACGGATAATCCAAATGGTAACAAAAGAGCCTAGAAAGACTTCAAAATAGATCCAAGCTGAACTTTATGCTCAAGGAACATCAGTGTCAGATCGGAACATCCTTCGCTGTTTGAGCCAGAGGACAAATCATTAAAAAAAACAGACTGGAGTATGCCAAACTACATGCTGACGAGCCACAAAGCTTCTGGGAGAATGTCCTGTGGACAGATGAGACAAAAATTTAACTTTTTGCCAAGGCACATCAGCTCTATGTTCACAGACGGAAAAATGAAGCATATCTAGAAAAGAACACGGTCCCTACTGTGAAACATGGGGGAGGCTCGGTTATGTTCTGGGGCTGATTTGCTGCATCTGACACAGGGTGTCTTGAATCTGTGCAGGGTACAATGAAATCTCAAGACTATCAGGGGATTCTAGAGAGAAATGTGCTGGCCAGTGTCAGAAAGCATGGTCTCAGTCGCAGGTCACGGGTCTTACAACAGGAAAATGACCCAAAACACACAGCTAAAAACACCCAAGAAGGGCTAAGAGGAAAACACTGGCCTTCTATGAGCCCTGATCTCAATCCTATTGAGCATCTTTGGAAGGAGCTGAAACGTGCTGTCTGGAAAAGGCGCCCTTCAAACCGGAAACAACTAGAACAGTTTGCTCATGAGGAGTGGGCCAAAATACCTGCTGAGAGGTGCAGAAGTCTCATTGACAGTTACAGGAATCATTTGATTGCAGTGATTGCCTCAAAAGGTTGTGCAACCAAATATTAAGTTGTGGGTACCATCATTTTTGTCCAGGCCTGTTTCATGCATTTATTTTTTAAATAATTCCGTTGAAGCATGGATGAAAAGCAATGTCTGACTTTCATTGGTCAACATTTATATAATTTTTATTTATTATTACTTTTGTCAGATTAAAGTTATTTCGGCGACCATTATGAGTTTTTCTTTGATTTAATGAAGGGTACCAACAATTTTGTCCACGTCTGTAGTTGTATAGCAGTTGTCAGCTGGTCTGATTTCACAGTGCTCCCTCATATTCTCCTATGACTGCAAAATTGCAGTCTCACAAAGTGGTTAACTGTGTTGCCATCAAAACTGCACAAAAATAAATCTGATAGGCACAAGAATCACAGAGTGCCATGGTTCAGAGATCAGGCGTTAAACTCAAGGACCGTGGTCCAAATCCGGCCCACTATAGCCATTTATGTGGCCCTCTAAACTCTAGAGGACCCTGTAAATGGAAACTTTAAGTTCTATTTATGTGCACCTCAATACTATTTTGTAAAATCTAAACAGTGTTTTTTTGAATAGTCGTAAATCACAACATTATGAAAAGATGCTGTGATATTTATTTTTTATGAAGTACTAGTTGAATACAGAGACATATATTTACTAATACTTTAACGGTTTGACAAAGAGTTTTATCAATACTTTAGGCCGCAACCGGCCCTTTAAGGACATTTATTACCTTGATATGGCCCTAAATGGAAATGAGTTTGACACTACTGGCTTAGAGGATATGGTGCCTGGACTAATATGTGCTATTTAAGATATTTTGTTTTTTTACTATTTGTTAGCAATCTGCAGATTCAGTACCTAATTAGTTGTAATTTGAAATGTCCCACAATAATTGGGATTCATAAGTGTTCAAAACCTATAATTTTAAATAATACTTAGATGACAGAAACATAAGAGTAAGGACACCCAGACATTTTAGATAATGTACCGGGCAGCACAAAATTTATTCAACGATATTTGGAATCCAAAATTTCTTATTTATTTGTTTATCTATTACATGTATTTATTTATTCATAATTTGCACAGCATAACAAGATAAATCACTGAACACATTTTAGAAAGCATCTGTTTTTCTTGCAAATATTCAGTGCATTTCTCGTCTTTGAAAGGCACCACCACTGCCTTCAAGCAAAGATAGAATAGATCAAAACCTATGAGTCAAATCAAAAATCTGTAACAAAGTACAAGAAAACATGGTTAAACCTTTCCTGCACCTCCACCCACACACTGAGAGCTACTTCAAAGAGATGTTTCTAAAGAACTGCACAGTTACTTTGGTTATGACATATGAGTTCTTTTTTCACAGTTACACAACAATCCCATCGTATACATTCTTGTAACAACCCAGACGCAAAAATAAAACATCTCTTCCAACATGAAGGATGAGGATAAGTGTGTTTAAGTCTAAGAAGTCAAATATGTTTTCAGCTTCATTTCTTTCCCAGTATTGATACAGGGATTTTTACTTACACCCAGCTAACATGTCAGCAAACTACATTTGTCTCTGCATTTGTGAAATAAAATATAGTCACGTCAAAAAAATATTTTGCAGAAATTGAGTTTTGATCAATTTGAGAGATTTGTTGTACTAATAGAAATATGCAGATTAATTTCTTAGAATTATAAACAAAAAAATGTTCATAATGATGCACTGGATAACAGAAAAATAAACCACAAAAAAAAATCTAATTACTGGAAAGGGGTGACAAAAATAAGCAGTTTTTTAATTATTATTCCACCCCTTCTTCGAATCAAATATAATTAACCCAAAACAATTGTGTTTAGATGTCACCAAGTCATTAAGGGAAGTATTTACCATTTTATACTATACCAGCTTTATTTATAAAGCCGTTTGAAACCAGCATAAGAGGCAAGAAAAGTGCTGTACAACATACAGTATGTTTTAAAACAAGGGATACATACAAAGAATGCAACCTTAACTACAAAGCAATATAAAATGCCAGTGAGTAAAAATGTGTTTTGAGACGGCTAAAAGCAGACACAGTTAGCGCCAGCCTAACCAGTGGAGGAAGCTGGTTTCACAGTCACAGATTCAAAATGACGCCTCCTAAGAATTGGTTTTAGCCTAGCAAGGCGACATAGAGGTGATAAAAAACCTGGATTTAACCATTTTACTTATCTGAGAGTCCATCTTTAATCCCACATCCATCTTCACACCAAGGTTTGTGACAGAAGGTTTATGATGGGGAGAGAGGGAAGGATATCTACACAAATCTATTTTTGGTGGATTTCATTCACCAGTTGCCTCGATTTTTTGCTAAATTACTACTGTAGGTCAACGTATGTGTAGTTTAATCTCAGTGTAAAAGCCACCGTTCTATGAGGACATGAGACATATGTTAGAGAATAGTGCGATTGGGAAAACAGCTGCTTCTGTTGTTAACAAACCCGTTCCAATGCTTGAAACTCAGCATTCATGTTCTGACAGTCCGTGACAGTCCGTGTTTAGCCCAGTAAACCCACACAGACCCATTCCTTTTTTCCCCCAAGAGCAATGCTGAACGGTTTAGCCATGATCAATAACTGCGCTTCCATCGCTTCTGTTTCCGTAGAAAAAAAACGTTCCAGATTCTGGTGGCATCTAAGCTCAGGTATTAGCAAGGCTAACATTCTGAGAAGGCAAGAGAGAAGATGGCTCTGCTCCATCGCCACTAAGAGGCTTAGAAAAGCCTTTCTATTTCATAACCTCTTTGTCACATTTTTCATTTTTTATTTCCTATTTTTCTTTTTTTTATTTCTTTACAGTGCTCCTCTATTGTACTACAAGCTGTCCTCCATCATGGAAAACTAATCACTGATGCTCCTTCCTGAGGCATAGGTGCCTCAAACTTGGACCAGTTATACAGTTAGGGGATCCCCACATTATTTTTTCATATAACAGAATAGTGTTAAGGCCCAACAGGGGTGACCCGGTGCTGTGAGGGGCCTCATCTTGAGCCCCACGTGGTGCCGGGGCCCCGGGCTGCTGCCTTGGTAAGCCCCTGCCCAAGTCCGGGTTGAATAGAAGACAATCTAAGAATATCTGTTAGAGGCTTTACTGTTCCAACAGTACAACAACGCTAAAAATAAAAATAAAATTATAGCATACATTGTAAAAAAAAAAAAAAAAAACCTATCTGAGTTTACTTTAAAAAAACAAGTCAACACATTTAAATAGGTTTTTGGAGTAATTTCAACTTGACAGTGAATGGTAGAGTCAAGTTAAAACAACTCAAAAAAGCTAGGGAAATGTATTGACTTTTTTTTAAAGTAAACTCAACTTTTTTTCTTCTTTTTTTTACAGTGTAGAATTAAAACAAAAAAAACAGCCTTTCTTGCAAGACTTGACAATTAATGTTTAGACTGAACTTGAAATAGTTTTCCAAAAAGGACGGGACATATTTTAGCCTCTAGATGTGCAAAGCTTATATAGGCATATTTTCAAACCATACAACCATGAAATTGCAATGGACATCATTGTTCTAATATTCAAAGGTAATATATTTCTTGCAAACCATGCATTGCTTACCTCACACTTTACAGTTACATGCTGCTTTATATTGGACTGTTACATAAACTTACTTTTTTCAAATCACAGGAATGACAATTTTTTTTTGCACAGCTTGATATCTGATAGCAGCGGCTTTGTTAAATAAAGTGTCTAAATTATCTCTTTTCAAACCATGTGGTTTGTACAAATGTGGTGAACTAGTCTTTGTAGAGTGTGGGCAGATTTATCCCACACAGGTTCCTGTGTTCTCAATTTAATAAATGTCACTGTCTTATGAATCACATCTGTTCTGCAGACTTCTGTGAGCTATTGAAGAAATGCAGTTACTTATTTGCAGTGTGAAAACATATTGATCTTGACAAACTTGAATTTATCCCTTGATTTTTCAAAAGGTAAAACTACTCACCCATGGCAGCTAACAACCTGTTTAAACATTAATTAGGATATCTTTATATGACTATATGCATATGATAACTTGACATGTAATTCTGGTCGTGTGTGTAATAATTATGAGTTTAACAAAGGGCCTCAACTTCAAAGGTTCTCCGGAGTATACAGTCTAACACTTTAAAGCTGCATGGACATAGTGGTTTGTAATCTAGTTAACGGGAGCTTCATTACATTATAAGGGCAAACTCAAAAAAACAAAACTTTTTACCCTTGATTCTGGCAAATATTGGAACAGTTACTGTTAGTAGTACAACATAATCTTATAGCACATGAGGAAGGTACACGGCACATTTCAGCTAAATCCATGGGGGTTTCATTAATTCTGTTCTGCAAAAAGCAGATCAAGCTAATTTGCCCCCAACGGTCCGACCTCAGTGTTCATTAAAGGAAGCATCAGAGAGACCAATTAATCAGTGCTTCTTTAATCTGTCAAAAAAGGCTAAAACACAAAGGTGTTCTCCTCTTCATACAGAAATACAGTCATCAGAGGATACAGTCTCTTTTCCAGTCACTCTTCGTCTATCCCTGAGCAAGCTAATGCTTCCACTTTAATGCTTTGAACAATATATGATACTGAATATTTTGGAGGAGAGGTACATATGTATGTTTTACTGCTTAAATTCAGAATTGTTTCTCCAAGGATGTATATGTTCATAAATCATTTGGAGGTGTGCAACTTTACTACACAATCTCTTATGAATACAGTTGCTTCAAATACATCTAAGTCTGTACTATGCAATAAAATGAAATAAAATCATGTTACAAATTTTAAAAAATGCATCTCATTTTTAGCTAATTTATTTAAATCAGAAGACCACTGTAATTATTTACTCCAATTGGCTAAAGATGACTCCAGTTAGCAGCTACTCCTGCTGTGCCTGAAAAAGTGTGACAAGCAAACTGTGCACTGATGTGTGCTGGTTAAAGAACAATTTTGTGGTGATGTTTTTACCTTTTGTCCTTATTCCTGTGTTTGTCCTTGTTTATGTGTTTTAGGAATAAAAAACTATTTTTCATAGCATGTAATTAGTATATGTCTTTGTTTATTGTCATTTTACAAGATACATTTTTTGGGTATCTCTACAAAAATGTTTTGCTGGTAAAATCATGTAATTTCTGACAAGTGGAACAGATTTGTTGTAATTTTCTCACCTAAAACCAAAAAACAACAACTGTATTTTAAATAACAAGAATCTGAATAAAAACATGTTTTTTCTCAAGTGATGATGATGATGATGATGATGAAAATACTCATAGGACTCCCTAACTTTTATAAGAAAGGAGTAAATTTCTTATTTTGGACTCCATTTGTCATAAAGCAGGATTTCTTTTGATATAGTAGCCTCCATTGAGGCATTTTCCTGACCTGTTGTCTGTGGTGGGGACATACACCAGCCCTCAACCATATAATCTTATTCCATTTGACCATTTCTCATCAGAATGCCCTAACAGACTTTGTTATGTTAAATGTCTCCTGCAAGTGCAGTAGAAGTTGGAGGAGACCACTTGGTCCAAAGTACAGCAAAAAATGTACAGTTAAGATAAACATTATACTTAGTATATTTAGATTTTAAATTACGTTTAAACAACAAGCATTTTTTCAATAAAAAAAATGGTTCAAGCATCTTTCGAAAGATAATCATTTGATGGACATGAAACAGACATTTGAAAAATATATACATATTTTTGTATTGTGTTTTAACCCGGGTAGAAGTTTGTGCCATTGGAAATTAAATTTGAATACGTTCTGCTTGAACTTGCATCACTCAGATTGATTTAGAAAGTGTCAACTTGAATAAATGCTTTTACAAACTAAATCTGAATTAGTCTAATTTGAAATCTAATCTTTACTTTGGAAATTGTCATTAAATTCATTTTTATATTTTGAATTTGAATTTGTTTGCATTAAAACTGTATTCCATGCCACATTCAGTTCTCACAATTTAACTTTTACTTCTCACCATTCAGTTTCATTTCAACAATTTAATTTCCATTCATAAATTAATTTCTTTGGGTCAAGTCCTTGAAAAGTAATCAAAAATTGTAGAATAGTAGAAATGCTTCAGCAAACCAACATCATCCTTAGCTGGGTAGTGGTAGATATGAAGTTGTCTGCTATCATCATTCATGTCAGATGAGCAGTGGTATGGAAAGCCGTTTGAGCATTTATTACATATCTTTGATGTCAAACTTTGTACTATAGGTCCATGTACTAGTACACACTTTTTCCTCACTAGCAAGACAATTTGGCACTCTAATATCACGACTAGGGTGCAGTAGTATAATGACTGTGTCTTACTTGTAACATTTTTTCCACTACTAGTGCCACTTTTGGCCTACTAGTATGCAATCAATCCTTACTAGTAAACTGCTGTGCAGAACTAGTGACACTACTAGACCTAACTAGTAGGCATGTGTCAAAAACTAGTAGCGTCCCGGACCCTACTAGTATCGCCAAAATGCCCACTAGTAGCACTAGTAAGGCATTTTTGACCTCACTAGTGCTACTTGTAAGATACAAAATGTCCACTAGTACTACTAGTGGGGTGTGTTTCCTTTACTAGTACTACTAGTAACAGTGAGAATGCACACTAGTAGTAGTAGTGAACACAAGTAGTACTAGTGAGGATGTGTTTTACTTTACTAGTACAACCTGTAACAGCCAAACACTCTACTAGTGGCACTAGTTAGACTTTTATTATATTAAAAGTATTACAAGAAAAGGCTAACATTTCAACTAGTGAGACATGTTTTACTTTACTAGTACTACTAGTCAGGGCCAAAAGTGCACTAGTAGCACTAGTATGTTGTAAAATATCCACTCGTAGTACAAGTAGGGGACTTTTACACCTTACTAGTAGTACTAGTGATGTCAACAATGCTCACTAGTGTTACTAGTGGTATGGTTTTGTTTTTTACTAGTGTAACTAGTTAAAGAAAGTTTGTCTCACTAGTGAGCATCTGAACGTCACATGTAAAGGCTTTGGCTGTACTAGTGCACAAATGCGCAGCTCTAGTTTGCAAATAGCATGCCACTAGTATGCAATTGCACTCTACCAGTGTGTGACTGCAGAAAACTAGTAGGACATTTGTGTAACATGTAAGGCATTTCTGCACACTAGTAGGACAACTTTAGTTTACTTATATTTGATTATAAATTTTACTTATATTTGATTATAAATTATATAATAATTATAGTATTGAGTATATGATTATAAATGCAGACTATAGAATCACAGGGGTAAACTAACTGCCAAACTAGACATGTACTTAATGTAAGAGCATTTTTAAGAGCCAATTTGCATAACAATCCAGTAAAGTAGGCGCTGACAATGATTTCACGGGTGTTCGATTTCAACATGGGATACACGGATAACAGCTGCTTGTCCTTATTTGCCTTTCTCTCTTTAATCTGCTTTTTTTCCGTTTTTTAACCCCTGGTTTTCCTTTGTTAAGGAAAGACTCGTCCCCTGTCTGCCTAGTTCCTTTCATGGATCACCCGAATTCCTGTCTCAACAACTGATTCATCACAGCAGAAGCACCTGGGGTCATACCATTTACATTGATTTGAGAGGGGTGGTGGGGCCCTGCAAAGCATGGAAATGACTTTTTTACATACCAAACCAGTGCCTAACTACAAGTTAAATTTAGCAAAGAACCTTTTTTATTTGTACCTAAATGCTATAATAATATAATTAATCGAAGATGTTTCTGCAGATTTACTTGTCTCTACTGTCAGTTAACGTGCAGATTAACTACTCATGTGTCAAACAAGTCTTTCAGTACAATTTGGAACCTTTGGAGAAGCCTTCTCAAACACATTCCAAAGATTCTCAATGGGGGTAAGGTCTGGACTGTGTGGTGGCCAAGCCATGTGCGAAAATGATGTCTCATGCTCACAGAACCACTCGTTCACAATTTTAACGTGATGAATCCTGGCATTGTCATATTGGAATATGCCAGTGGTGACATCAGAAAAAAATAAAATAAAAAATAAACAATGGTTGCAATTACCTGGTCATTCAGTATATTCAGATATACAGCTGACCTTATTCTTGGAGCACATACTGTTGCTGAACCTAGACCTGACCAACTGCAGCAACTCCAGATCATGGTACCTCCCCCACAGGCTAGTACAGTAGGTACCAGGCATAATGGGTACCTCACTTCATCTGCCTCTCTTCTTACCCTGAAGCGCCCACTCTGAAACAGGGTAAATCTGGACTCCGGAGTCATCAAACCACATTACTTTATTTCATTGCTCCAGAGTCTAAGCTGTATCCTCCCTAGCAATCTGAAACATTTTTTTCCAGGTTTGCTTGACTGATTTAGTTTTTTCTTACGGTTACACAGCTGTTCACTCCCAATCCCTTGAGTTCCCTTTGATTGTGCTTGTGGAAATGCTCTTACTTTCACAATTAAACATAGCGCTGAGTTCCACTGTTGCTATTCTTCGATCTGATTTCACCAAACACTTAAGTGATTGCTAATTTCACTCATTCAGGATTTATTTTCTTCCTCGAAGATGATTAATTCCCACTATCCTCCCAGTTTTTATTAATGTGTCGGATAGTTCTTAACTTTAGAAGTTTTTGCAATATCCTTAGATGTTTTCTATGCTGGATTTATGCAAATAATTGTTTCCACATCCACAAGATGTGTCCTTTGACATGGTTGTTTATGAAATGAAAAGCAACACATTGCGCCAGTTGGAGTAAAATAACTTGTTGCCAGCTGAAATATAATCACCCATACTGTAATTATCCAATAGGAGGCTCATACCTATTTACTCAGTTAAATCCAGGTAGCAGCTTTTTTTGAGCCAAGCAATGTATTCATAATAATATTACAAAAGTAAAAAAAAAAAAGTATGGTGCAGTAAAACTACTTCTAAACTTAATTGCCTAAAGAGCCTCTCTGATTGAAATTCTATTTCAATTTAGTGATAGTTTCCAGTGTAAAAAATGGATTTTGAATTATGCTAATTCAGATTCACACTGGGATTGCTACTGCTGTCACATTTATCTTTATTTCATTATATTTAATTAAAAGTGAGATTTATTATCTCTTCTATACTAGTTTTTCTTTACTTTTTCTTGTTTTGCCTTGTCTTGCTTTATAGATGTTTTGAGTTTTGTAGATTACATAATGGTACTTTCCTCACACATTCCTTTTTATATTCAGTCTCTCAGTATGCATGGTAAAAAAAATAATATTATCTTCGATTTTAGCATTTTGAGTTTATAACTGATGTGCCTGAATGACTTAAATCAAAACTGAAATGTACAAAAAAACACAGATTTGGGGGAATCTTGTTTCTATTTGATTTAATTCAGTTCAGTTTATTTATATAGCACCAATTCACAACAGTTGTCATCTCAAGTCCCTTAATAAGAGAAGCCAGTTCAATACAATTATACAAAAATTTCAATCAGTTAAAAGTTTTCTATTTAAAGAATTTCAGAAGATTGTGTTGGGTTATTGAAGTGAGGTTGTGCCCTGTACATGCAGACTACCACCACGGCGATCCCTCATACTGAGCAAGAATGTAGCCACAGAGGAGAGGAAAAACTCCCCTTTAACAGGAAGAAACCTCCAGCAGAACCTGGCTCAGTACGAGCAGCCATCTGCCACAGCTGTCTGGGAGTTTGAGAAGATAGAGCAGATACACAGAAAAAACCAAAAGAACCAATATAAGAGTACTTTCTATACTAAAGTAGCCAGTGAAGTTATTATTTTTTATTAAAATACCTGATCATAAAAGACAGCAAACACATACATAATCTTTGAAAATGACAAAACTGTAAAAAACAAAAAAAACAAAAAAAAAAAACTGAACAGCATTCAACTATTCACATAAACCTCACTGAACCAAGAAAAAAATATACAGGAAATTTAAGAATGTTTTTCAGAAAAGCATTAAGGGGGTTGAAAACAAGCAAGAAAGCAAGGAGTAACAGGGGTTGTGACCCTTGCTTGGAAACTGCAGAGAATCAGTGCTGCCAATAAGAGCACCGGTCAGGTCCAGGTCAGGCTGAGGCTTGTTGAATTAAAAAAATGTGTTTGAATGTTTTGCTCTGAAAATTCAGCAGGTTACCCCACACTTCCACCTGCTTTTCTCTGTCATCAATAGACAAATAGGCATGTTTCAATGTTAGTTGAGAGACCAAATAATGGTATAAGTTTGCCAACTACTAATGCAGACAGTGACATGATTTAATTCCTTAAACTGACCTGCCAGACACTTGCAAATGAAATTATATATATATATATATATATATATATATATATATATATATATATGTGTGTGTATGTATGTATATCTGTGCCGGCCTTCCTAACGAAATACATTTTTAACATAGAGAAAATCTGCCGCAGGCATGTATTCATAAACAACAGTACATAAATGTACAAATTAAATTCTCCTTCATTTCATTGACAGTCTGGCTTTCAAGTTTGACATTTTGACCAATGCCTGCCATGTTGGAAGACAATTTCTGTATCTTTATTTTGTTCCAAACCATCAACCTTCCTGGCCTTCAGAGCTGCAATGGAAAACTCACTAAACATGAGCCAAAACACACTGAAGAGCTGACGGAAACGCAGACTTCCTCAGATATAATAGATCAACCCAGTTAATTTGTTCCTCTTTGCAATTTATAATATTCATCCATGCGGATGACTAACTTCACAGAACTCTTCCATTTTTCCAAGAAGCAATTACCTGATGTCCTAGTATCTGTCATGTCTTTGGCAGTAACGTATTAAACTAATTTTGGAGCTGACCTTGATTGTAGGAGTCTCATGCATTTAGATGTTAAGAGACTGACTCTCTACCTATCTGTTAATGAGGTACCAACAGCTAATTATGCAAAACAGGCATCGTAGTGGGAGCCTTATCCACAAATTATTTGCAGTTGCTTTCTTTACTGTGATAGTCTGGATGAAATGAATCAAGGAAGGTGTATTCTCATTGAGTTCCCAAGAAATTCCACTTTATTCCGAGAGCCATTGGTAATATAATTAACCATGCATTATGCTTGTAAAATCATTTAAAATTGAAAATGTTGTACAGCACGTGGTAAACATCAGTAAACTGTCCATGTGTGCTGCTGAAGGACAGCTGTTTTATATGGAGGTATGTGATCAGCAGCAGGTTTAAAGCTGAGGCTCTGATCATAACAAAAAAAAAAATGCAGACATAAAGGAGATTATGAACAACAAATTGTATCACCTTGAAATCAGTACACATTGAAATGGGAGGATAACCATCTTTAACAAGCAATATTCAATAAGGAGTTTTCGAGAGCAAGTCCAGCAAATATTATCTTTAAAACCCCTTCCTAGTTACTGCTAACTCTCTACTAACAATATATTCCTAGTAAAAAAAATACAAAATAATACAAAATAAAAAGATTATACTGGGGGGTTTAGGTTTAGTCTACACGTTTTGGGTGTTTGTTGTGTCCTTTATTTTTTGGGGGGGCTTTTCCGGCTTGATTTTATTTTTGATATAGGTGTGTATAGGTTTGTGGTCTTGTGCAAATTTTAACCTTAGAACCATCTACAGAGCAGATGATTTACACCTAGGGATGAGTATTGTTTTGGTTTTATCTGACACAAGTGCCAAACCGGTACTTTTGAAATGGTGCTCGTAACGGTTCATAAAGAATGGAAAACATATAAACTTCTTCAAAAAACCTTTTATGTTTTTATTTTAGAAGGGCTGCACTCTTGCTTTTTATTGTAATTAATGATTTTTTTAAGTTGAGTTTTTTTTTCCTGTTTTCTTAATTTATGCAACTGTGAAGCACTTTGAATTCCCTTGTGTATGAATTGTGCTCTACAAATAAATTTGCCGTGCCAGTTAAACTATTAAAAATTTGATCTAATTACAGGGTAAATGTAAACTAATCACCATTTCTAAATAATACCTTAAAAACTTCAATATTCAGTGTAAACAAAGGATAAATCTAGATGCGGTTTCTCTTTTTTCAAATTAAATATCGCCAAAATCAATATAATTTTTTTGTTTTGAACTACACAATCACATTCACAATGTATGGGCTCATATGAAAAAATAACAACAAATACTGGCAGAACTATCAAAATATATGAATAAACGTAACATTTGGATATCAGCAGTCTGTATTAAACATCACATGAATCAAATGTAATATAGACTTAGTAATCTAATGTCACAATTTACCATTTTCACATGAGGAAACAGATAAAACCCCGGTTCATCACAACAAAACATGAACGCGCTTATTGTGAAGATGTACACAGCTAATTCCGCTAATAGTTAGCACTGATTTAAGTCAGAAAACATAACTTTAACTGAATAATTTCCTATTTTTAACACAGCTGGATCTCACTATGAAATGTAAAGAAACTATACAGTAAGCCTGGACTGGACCCGGGAGCTGGTAGATCTGGGTGTCCAGGTAATGGCTGGGCGTGCCCTGGGGAGGGCGTACATCTGCTGTGGCTTTTACTGTGGCTCCCTGGCGTGTCTGTGTGTGGGCTGGGTTGTTGGCAGTTTGGATTGGCCCGGGGTGGCAGTTGTGTCTGCCCTGGCGTAGCCGGTTACCATCGGAGCCCGTGGGCTTGTCCTTGAGATCTCCCGAGCCCCGGCATTGTAGCTGCTGGGCTTTCCCCTGGGGCTTCCATCTCTTCCTCTTTTTGGGGGAGTCCTGCGTTGGTCCGCCAGTGGTTCCTAGACTATGGGCAGCTCTGGACGTATACATCTCCGACCTCCTTCATGTCTGCGTTGACTCCTGTAGAACAGATTGAGGACTCTATATGCCAGCTATCAATAACTTGCATGGGGAAACCTTATTTACACCTGCATGCACACACACATACACACAAACATAGGAGTGGGGACATATTCTTGGGCTGAGGTTATCGTGAACAGATAGTTGGTATCAGGTGCTTACCAGCAACATTGGTGTTGTATTTTTTAATCCATTTTGGTGTTTTATGAATATGTAGTTCTTAATTCATATTAATGGACCTGTTTTGTTAATGTTGTTCTGTTCTATTGGTTATTTTTGTCTTTCCCACTTCTCTGCCGTCCAGCTGGGATGTGTTCTTGTGTTCTTTGTTTACCTCCCTATCTTTTATTGTTGGTTCACACTCCTACTTGTCCTTCTTCTCTTCTTCCTCTTCTTTTTTCTTCTTTTTTGTTTCCTCATTTTCGTTTTACACACAGTAATCATTAATAAAGATAACTCATACATATATATCAAGTGGAGTACTAAAGCAAGGCTGTAATACTCTGCTTGATAACGTAAATCTTCTGGGCTTGTAATGGTGCTCAGATACTAATTCTGAGTTGCAAACTGCCAGACAGGACACGTAAAAAAAAAAAAAAAGCTATACAGTGGGCAAACATATATAAAATAAACATAAATACAGGACATTTAAACTCTGCACCGCACACAGCGAGCTGACATCAGAAACGGACAGAAAATTCCCACAGACACCTTATGAATTTATTGTCATAACACAAAGCCATTATGCCAATAATAATATGCTCACAAGTCATTTAGGATAAAAAACAACAACAAAAAAAACATGGTGCTGCACAACAATCTGCAGTTTGGGTGGTTAGGAAAGAGAGCTAATCTGTTGCGGGCTGAATTATAAACAGGTCGGTAATCTGTGCCTGAGTTAATTGTGTGGTAAAGAAAGAGTTCATTCTAGGAATTAATCGACCCGCGTTGGTGCGTTAACTTTGATAGCCCTAACTTTTTAGCAGTTCTTTTTTTTTTTTTTTTTTTAAGATAGCCATGTATACCTTTTCTATTGATATAGGGCATCGCTCTTGGCTGATGGCATGCCCAGAATCCATAGTGCTTGACATCTCCGGGGAAAAAAAGAACCAAAATAAGACACGGAAATGTGCACTGCTTTTCGGTCTGCTTACTACCAATTATATCAGAAACAGTAACATAATGGCACCGGATATGGGTACCCATCCCTATTTACACCTCTATAGTTTTTCCATGTAACTTAACTATTAAAACCATTTTTAATTAGTCATTGTTTTCAGATAAAGTTGTAACCACATAAAAATGTTTAGACTCATATGTGTGCTATTTAAATACAAGTTTTTTTATTCTTTCTATCTTTAACGTTAAATATTCCAAATGTCAAAATACACAGCAACTTCATTATGTTTTCTGAGCTTCTTGTTATCTGAAACACTTGTACTCTGTTCGCATTTTTTGTGAAATAGCCACTTCATTGCACCTAAGATGCATATTGCTTGGGCTAAATAGTAAGAGTGTTGGTCCTAAACTCAAGTCTGAATATATAAATGATACCATTATTGAACAGTTAAAATATCTCAGAAAGTTGCTTGACACAGAACTGTAACAAGAGAGCGAAAAAATCAAATAAAAACGTAACTGAATAAAAACATATGTTACGCCAATAATATTTTCGTAAACCTGCTCATTCTGGTAAACATTTTATTTAATTTCAGTCATCATAGTATGAACATTGGAAAATCTATAAAGTATTATTTTTATCCATCACCTAAACGTGGTTGAACTCTTGGAAAATTAAAATACCTGAAGGTGTATTGTTTGTTATTGTTTTTTGACCGTGGTAATTAACAACTAATCTACATTGGTATGTATCCCAAAACTCAAATACTATTTTCTGAATAAGTTATATGTTCACATAACTGCATATTTTGGTTAGCTATGGATTTGGTGAAGATCTCCCGTTGAAGTATTTGCCCTTTGCTGAATATTCATTGATGGGTATTCAGCTTTGCTTTTTAGACTAAAGCACAAGCTATGGTTTGTACGTTTGAGAAAAGAGGTAAAATGCCTGCCTCACTTTCAATGCACAAGACTTGAAAGATTAGTCAGTAATCAAAACCTAGTGAACAAAAGCTCCCCTGAATGTCTGCAGATTTTAGTAATCATTCTAGTCATTAATTACTGTGTCATATAGTGCCAAATGACTTTAAAGTCAGCAGCACAGCTTTGAACTTCAGGTCTTGTTGATTAATGAGAAATACATCCATGGCCATCATGTGCATTGTTGTTGGTATCACAACTTTTAGATCCAATTAAAGTCCCTGGCCTGTTATATCAGCAGAAATATGGTGCTTTTTAAATCTTATCTTTTAATGAACCAGAGGTATCTGGTCACGTTGAACCTGACGTTCTGTTGTTCTGTAATGTCTTTGTGAGCCTGGAACACTAGGATATGACAATCTGAAAGTGGCTTGGAGAAAACAGGTGATGGCAAAAACAGAGTTATCAACTCAAACTGTTATATGTTTGTATTGTATTTTTCAAGGAACTTTTTGGTTTGAGTAGTAAACCTAGCATTTGCTTAAATCTTTGCAATTTCCTTTTTACTTTAATATAATGAAATAAACACTTCAGGGATGGATAGATAACTACGTCGTAAATGATTTACCTCCTATTGTTTACCATTTTTAGTAAACAGTCTTTACATCACATATCGCAATCTTCTAATTCAAACATTTTCAAGTGAGGAAAATGCCTGTCCAATCTATGCATGCACATGCCTATTCAAATGTATTCTAGGTTTATTTTCAACTTTTTTTTAAATTGTTCCTTAATGGGAGTTTTTCCTCTCCACTCGTTCTACATGCTTCCTTAGTATGAGGGATTGCTGTGAAGTCAACAGCACCATGCAGTTGACCGTCTACTGTTGTTACACCTTTGTCCAGGAGGACTGAATGCTGCAAGTCAATGACTTGATTAAATCAACTGGGTTTTCATAGATGAAACAACTTTTAAACTGGTTGGAATAACAAACTGATAGAATAATACGAATGTTTGTATGACTGAATTTAAATGTCTTTTCTCATAAAATGCTTTCAGTTGACATGTTGTGAATCAGCGCTATCTAAATAAACTGAATTGAAATTGAATAGAAAAAGATCTACATGGATTTCTAGTTAATTTTACAGGTTTAGCTCACAACCATGCTGACTTTTCTTTCTCAGTCCACCCTGAAACTTTTTTCGGAATTTAAGTAAAGTACCTCAATATCTGAAGGGATATCTGAAGATTGTTTTAATATTAATTACCCTGAGGTTAAGGTTTTTTAGCAGCAAATGATTGGCATTTTACCTTTTAACCAAAAATATACACAATTTGATGACCAACATCTTGCATTATTTGTTTTCAGTTAAGCAAACTCCAAATATAACACTATACAGCTGGTTTGGCTAAATTTAAATATGCTGTACAATCTCCCATCTTTTGAACAAGATCCCTTTTTAATTTCCAAGAAAGTTTAAAGAATTTCTGAAAAGTTTGATAATACATGTGTGTTTAGTGGCTCATTAAAGATGAAATATCACATCAATAAATTAGAATAAATACAACATACAAAAAACAAACATAGAAAACCCATGAAGATGTGACTAAATGTCCTTTTAAATAAGATTTTTTTAATCAGGACAAACTGTGCCCTGATTAATATGCACCATTAATTTTTTGTTGGTATATAGAAGATAGGTGCTTATTATTTCTTCAGTACACCTCTATGATATGTTTTTAACTGAGCAAATGACAGTATAGCAGTTACCACAAACTGCATGAATCATCACACACTGAAAATTATTCTTTGTGCATTAAATCCTCTTATAAAGCATTCTAGACTGTATTATTATCCCTCTATTAGATATTTTACGGCTTTTGAATGTCAACGTGCTTCACACATTCTCTCTTCATTCAGGTCAAACAGTCTACATTCTTTCCAAATTCTACCATAAGCAAGCCTTGATTCTTTTCCAGAACTTATCTATGTATAGCTGATCCTTTGAAAAGATCCATTAAAAATCTTTAGATTTGATGAAGTGAACAAAAAAAGAAATAATTGTCTGTCATGATTGTGAGGTAGTAAAGCGTTAAGTATTGCTAATCGTTGCAGTTTAAAGCACTTACTGGAACACCCGCTTTTTCCTTTTTGGTTAGTTAATTTGGTCACTGGGAATAGAGCCAGAGTCTATCAGTCTGGAACTGAGTGCACTCCATGAGAGATCAGACAACAGATCAATACTCAACATCCTTAAGGATGAGGCTGCTAAGACAAACTGAAAGAAAAAAAGAGAGCTTTGATACACAGGAAATGTAGGAATAACAAATCATGTCAGGCAAACAGACTAACAAGTCCCCCATAAGTGTTGAGAGAAAGATCAATGTGGATAAGATATGTGGTATAATTTATTTTAAAGAATTCCAACTATATACCATGGTTATAGGAACAAAAAAATTGAAATTTACGCTAAAAATGAGGAAACAATACTTTCACTTTTCACATTCTTAAAACTAGGATTTGTTCTTTTTTAACCCTTATTAGTTTTCACACCTCTGACCACTTTAAATGATGTGCAGATTTTATTTTATTTCTTTAACTCTATGCATTGAGTCCAGGTAAATTCAAGCCATTATTGATTCTGCTTCCCCTTGTAGGGTCGAGGGGGGTCTGGTGCATATCTCCAGCAGTTACAGGGTGAAAGGCGGGTTACATCCTGGACAGGACGCCAGTCCATCCATCTAAGTGCGTGCTGTTAGACGCGCTGCAAAGGGCCTGATGTGGGGCAAAGACAGGTATTGTGCAGCGCCTGCTACTGCTTTAACTGTTTCCTTCGAGTAGTTAACGATTGAGGAAATAGGTCGTTTTGAGAGTCTTTGAATCATGTTAAAACATTCGATCTGAAGTGATTAACATCAGCAGTCTCCGATGTGTGAGCCGGGTGCGGATTCTGTCTGCAGCTCAACAACTAAACCCCCCCATTAGGGCTAATCTATTCTGTCCAAGAAAAGATTAAAATTCTCATGTAAATGGTTATTAGATATCAATGGTCAAATCATGATCCAGAATTAAAATTATGAATCAAATCATGAATCGAATCAAAATTACCATTCTCAAATAATAGTTCTGTTCCGGGGACAACTGGGGAACAGAACAGATAATGATGCAAAGAAGGATTCTTCATAAAATGAAAAAAAAAAATTGGACAATCCTGCGCATCCTCTTCATGAGACTATCCTACATCAACAACTTATCTTCAGTTGGAGGCTTCTGCAAATTCGCTGCTACACAAACCACTACAGGAAATCGTTTCCCCCCCACAGCCATCGTGATCTACAAAAACTCCTTGAAGAATGAGTTAGTGATGAGCTACAAAAACACAAGTATTTTTGAAGTGATTTAAATAACTTCTGCAACAATCCGACTATTAGATTACAAAAAACAAAAACAGAATGTTATATGTTTTTAGAGATACAAACCAAGACTAGAACTCTTGCCAACAATGGAGCCAGAACATATGCAATGTAATTAAAGAAAATATATTCACAGCAACAAGAGTCCTAAAGACAAATTGACTCCACAATCTCTTTGAGAAGTCCCATAGGAGGAATGGTGTTCACTTAAAATCTAATAGGTTCAGTTATTCATTATATCATGTTGTGATTGACTGTACTGAATGTAATTATTATCTTCTATGAGACATTCATGCTAATATTGTAAACACAAATGATCATTAAGTGTTATTTGAATGAGTGTATCAAATATTCTACAAGAAAGCCACAGTATATTTGTAGAAATAGAAAAATATTTGCATCCGGGGTGTTCAGGAAACACTTCCTGAGGGAAATCAGGAGAACCAAGGTTAATGTTGGACACTTTGATCAGTTAAATAAGCAATTAAAAGCTGCTTAAAGATTCTCAATGAGCATCTGAAACTCAACCTTAACTATGTGCACAGTGTTGTGTGCTTATATAATAACAAAAGCAGTGATAAATATGGTCCATTTGCATTAGAAGGTAATAGAGTAAGTTAATATCATTCAACAAATGAGCTCAGATTGAACCTGCATTACAAATTTATGCAGGTTAATTTGAAATTTGAAGAATATTTCTTAAAATCTGCAAAGCTAGTGTGACTGAAAATGCAGTACAAATAAAGGAGCTTGTGAATGATAATTACAGGGTATAACCGGATTTTTTTAAAAGTAATGACCATTGTAGACTTGGAATTAACTTCTCCAGTCCTTTTGATCAACTTTTCCCAACAAACTGACACTTTATCTACATTCATCTTTACAATACCAGTTTTAGTTAGCCTCCGGAATATTTTTTAGTCATGGCCTGTAAGAGATTAAAAAGGGACATAAGAAGTAGGATGCTAGCCAAAAGGTCCCCTTTACTGAGAAACAATACTTGTTCTCTTTATAAATTATTGGTCTCTCTGAGTTGGATATGCATGCTGCTCATGAACATTTTCTCCAACTCCCTGCATTAGCTGCATAAAGGAAATAGTAGGGCAAAAACGATGACAGTCATAAAAATACAATCCCTTCTACATCTCGTGAAAAATTCATAGCTTTGTCCACCTTGGCTTGAGTTCACCGAGGGGGAAGCTGTTTAATATGTGGCAAGGAGAGAGTGGAGCACATTTTCTGCAGGTAGAAGCTAGCGGTTAGCAGCTCGGCTAGTAGAGACTGACTGTTAGCTGGTAGCTAACCGCAACTTCAGAAAAACGCAGAACATGTTTGAGCTGTGTTATTTTGGGATATAGGACATCAGTGTTGGCTTTTATACCCAAGAAAGATGATCTATTCAATTCAATTCAATTGTATTTATACAGTGCCAATTCACAACAAATGTCATCTCAAAGCACTTTACAACTAAAGTCATTTCAATACAATTATACAAACATCCCAATCAGTTAAAGGTTTTCTATGTAAGGGATCCCAGCAGACTGCGATGAGTCATCAATGTGAGGTTGTGCCCGGATCATGCAGATTCCAACCACAGCAATTCCTCAGTAATCCCTCATACTGAGCAAGCATGTAGCGGCAATGGAGATGAAAAAATGCCTGTTAACAGGAAGAAACCTCCGGCAGAACCTGGCTCAGTACAAGTGATCATCTGCCACGACCGTCTAGGGGTCTAAGAAGAAAGAGAAGAGACAGCATGGAGGATGCTCGTCACGTTGAGCATCATCTGGACTGATGTTCCCCATCCAGCAGGGGACTTTGTAGTTGAGTAGGGTACCAGACAGTGTGGAGCTTATATGGGTAGAACAATACTGAGGTAAAACTGGGTTAACAATGGCAGTAACAGCAGAAAAAAATATATCTGGAGAGTAGTAGAAGAGAAAAGTAGAAGATAGAAGAAAAGTGGTCAGTCTGTCCTCCAACAGTCTAAACCTATAGCAGCATAACTACAAAAATAGCTCAGGATAGCCTAAGCCACTCTAACCATAAGGAAGGTTTTAAGCCTAGTCTTGAAAATAGACAGATTATCTGCCTCACAGACTAAAACTGGGAGCTGGTTCCACAGGAGAGGAGCCTGGTCACTAAAATATCTGCTTCCCATTCTACTTTTAGAAATCCTAGGAACTACCAGTAGACCTGCATTCTAAGAACGAAGTGCCCTGTTAGGATCATATGGAACAATCATATCTCTGATGTACAATGCAGCTTGATTATTAAGGGCTCTCACAGGGAGCCAATGGAGAGAAGCCAAAATAGGAGAAATTTGAGCTCTCTTTTTAATATTCATCAGAACTCTTGCTGCAGCATTTTGGACTTCCTGATAATAAGGAATTACACTAGTCCATCCTTAAAGTAACAAATGGATCTGAGGAAGGAACTGTTGTAATTTGTCTTGGAATGCCACCAGTGAAGAAAATTAAGTTTGGTATTTGTTCAAAGTCAGCATAAGAATTGCATTGTTGTTTGCCAATTAGAAGCCAGACATTTGTCTAACATGAATATTATAGTAACAGAGTAACAGTTGTAATCCAGACGTTTCCCCACACCCATTCCGCCGACAAAGTTCCACCTCCTGAAACGGGAGTGAGAGAGCATATGTTACTCAGAAAACAACTCACAGGGTATTAATTCAAACTAGAGGCCACAGGAAATTTATTTAAAAAAAATAGTGAATGAGAACAGTGCTTCATCAGTGCTGGGATGACCTGTTGTCTGTCCTTATATCTCAGCAAGCATACTTAGCACCAAACTGGAACAGGTACGACAGGCCTTGGATGAATAGACAGAGCGGGTCTTGTACCTGGGACTTACAGCGTATGACTTAAGCCAGCAAGTTCTTAAACTCAAAAAGATGTGTGCCACCCTTGTGAAGATAAGGTAAAGGACAAAATCGTCGACCTGGGGAACACAGCAGGCATCAGAACATCTGTATTTGTACCAGACCAAAGCTATATAGACCTAATCATTTTGAAAGCCAGGAGGATAGAAAAACTATTGAGGTGCGTCCTTTCGCATCGTGGAGGATTATGGTCCGGACAACCTCAGTCGGCGTGTGGAGTACAAGGACATCATGGCGAATGTCTACAAGAAGGTCCTGAAACTGGACCTACTCTTTCCAGCCCAGCTTTGCATAACGCAGCTATGTTGCTCAGTGGAGGAGATTCAACAGATCATTAAGAGGTTCTCAAAACCTTTGGAGGCCTTATATATGAGTGATGCTACCATTGAAACTGTGCCTTTGGATGCAAGGTAAAAAAAAAAGCTTTAAAAAAAAGGAAGGAAAAAAACATACTGGCAATGCTGGAGCAATTGATTACTTGGAATATCTGAGCAAACCCATTTTTTCAGACTATCTCTGGCTCACTCTGTATTTAGCACGTTTTCACTACCTTTGTCTGGGTTGAACAAACCCATTTTTTCAGACTATATCTGGCTCACTCCATATTTAGCGTGTTTCCACTACCTTTGTCCTTGCTGAGCAAACCCATTTTTTCAGACTATCTCTGGCTCAATCTGCAGCAGCAAGAGGCAACCCGAGATACCCACCAATGGACAGTAAATTGATGTGATTCTCACACCTAATTATGTAGTGGCCACTGAATAGTCTGGCATTGTGTGTAGAAACGTCAAAGAATGGGAACACGTGACATCCAGCGAATTCAAAACTAGGAGAAATTTAAAATTTTAAATGCGAATATCTGATCTGGAAGGACCACAATGGTTGGAGTGGGGCAGACCACAAGCCCTGGAACTCCTTTGCAGAAATGGCCGGCATTCCTGAGATGGCAGTTAAAATAAAACCAAGTTGTTTTGGGATGGGCTTTACTCACCCGACCTAGTACTGGCTGAGCTTACCCTAATTGGAAAAGGAGCATTATTAACTCTGTTGTCCATATTCTACAGACGTCAAACATCTAATATAGTGCTCTATCCCTGTGAAGGCTGATATGCTCATGATTTCTGTCCAATGTTTGTTAAAACTTCTTACACTTTAAAAATGTGTTTCAACTCACATTTAGCAGTTTCATTTGAGCTTTCTCTTTAGAAACAAATTGTATTCTTTTTTAACATATTGGTTTTGGCAATACATATGTAAAATTACACCTAAAACCAATTTTCTGGTCAGCCTCACTTCATACACACAATACTATACAGTAATACTGAACAGTCAGTTGGGTGTAGGAAAAAAAAAATCACTGGTCCTAATAAAAAAAAAAAAACTTTTGAGAGTGGAGAGTGAGTTTTCATAAAGTAGTCTCCACAAAGAAAACCTTCTCCAACCCCCTTCACTGGTAACGACTGACACCCGGAATAGAACTTTAAAATCTTCTGCTCACATATAAATCCCTTAATAACCAAGCACTATTGTGCCTTAAACACCTCATAGTACCATTTTATCCCAGTAGAGCACTTTTGTTTTTATGCTGCAGGCTGACTTGTGGTAGCGGGAGTTTCTAAACGTAGATTGGGAGGCAAAGCCTTCAGCAATCAGCCTCCTTTCCTGTGGAACAAGTTCCCTGTTGGAATTAGGGTGACATAAACCCTTTCTACATTCTAATTAGGTGTCAAACTTATGTCCCACAAAGTGGAAGAAAATTACATTTTGTTCAACATTTGTTTTTACTCTTCTGTGATAATGGAAAATGAATCATTGCCTTTTACTTAAATTATGCACATATTGACAAAGCTATTCATTCTTTGCATGATTTTCCTGCCATTATTACAGTTGTTGCTTTTGTGATGTGACTATGCTGTAGCTTTATATGAGAGAAAACAGTTCACTTCTCTTACTTCTCTTTGGGTATTGTTCCTGAACATGGGGCAATCAATTAAACCCCACATTGGAGTGAGGTTATATCTCTGTTTCTAACAGAGGCACAACAGATAAAGACCAGCTGAGAGTCAACATAAACAAGACGTGCCACATGATGTTTGTTGCCCTTTAGGAGGCAGTTATCGGCACACAGAAGGGATCAGGAGAGACTCACTCAGTCCTACATCCGTATGAACAATACAGATTAACCTAAGCAATACCCAGGGGTGATTAGGGGAACTCTAGAGGGCTCTGCTGCCATTTTAGGGAATGACTGCTCTGCTAGAAGGCAAACAAAGGACAACACATTTAAATTCGCAGATAATGAAGAGTGAACTTGTGGCCCTCTTGTTACTGCTCCTGTGATTGTGGGAAGATGTCATGCAACACCTCAGCAGATACCTTCATCAGTTATCTAACGTGGAGAGTGGGACAATTTAGATCCAATCTCCCAGGAATGGCTGCGACTTATTTTCTGTTCAGCTGGGAAGATATTTTTTTTCTTGCTAGGAGAAATTTCTGGATTTCAATAAGCTACATGAACCTGGATCAGGCTAACCCCACCCCACATCATTCATGTGTTTTATTTGCTTGTTCACTTATTTATTTCAAACAACAAAACAATAGTTACAATAAACACCGAACAGTTCAAATGTTTGAAAAGGAAGTAGGTCGAAATTTTACTTACACATTATATTACAAAGCAGCAAAATATAGGCATAGAAAAATAGAAATTATATGTTTACCTAACTTGCATTGTTTTGATAAGATAAAAAAAAGACTAAATCACAAGAAAGTCAAAAACAGAAAAGTACAGTCAAACTAAATAAAAGGCTCTCATCTCTACACTACCATCTTTACCTTCCAACGTTGTTCAGGTTTGTTGTATACATTAAATATTTGTATTTTTTTTATTTTCTTTTGAATTATCTTATGTTTTCACTTTGTTTCATATCATCAATTAGACCATTCCATATTTTGACACCTACTACTGAGATACACCAATCTTTTAATGTTGTTCTAAAAACGTATATTTTTAAAATCAATTTCCCACTTAGGTTGTAACCTCCATCTCCTTCATGAAACGATTTAATTATTTTTGGGGAAGTCAGTTGTGTCTTGCCCTTTGTATTTATGCTGTTTTGAATTGAACCAGGTCAGGAAATTTCAGTTTCAGTCTCTTTATAAAGAGTGCATTAATGTATTCTTTGTTTCCTGCCTAATTTATTCATCTAATTCCCCCTTTTTGCATTATATCGATTGTTTTAAATTGCTTTTTTCTTTTTTTCTTTTGAATTGTATTTTCTTACAATTCAACATGGTTGACAGTAACAATTGCTATTTTTAGATCCAAGAATACTCCAAGTGCATATTTCTATGCTATTATTTCTTCTATCATGTCTATCAAAACCAATGATGTTGAGCTATTACTTCTAAATCCAAACTGACTGTCTTTGAGTGAAAAGTAGGAAATATTTTAAATCGGAATATAATTTGTATCAAGGTATTTATCTCCTGAGTTGAAGATGGGAACAACTTGACGTCTTTTCAGTTTTTCTGGAAAAAACGGATTCTGAAAAGATACATAAAAAAAAGTACGTTAAGGGTTTGATAATACCATCAATAACACTCTTCACTGTAATCATATTGATTTAATTCCAGTCAGTGTTAGTTTTGTTCCTAAAGCCACTGACGATGTCAGGAATTTTTATCTCTCTTTCACTGCTCTCAAAAACATTGAAATGTTCTTCCTTTCAATATAGTCTAGCACATATGTTTGTGTCCCATTTACTTTCATTGATTCTGCCAGTTTTGGCTCTATATTTACAAATAATTAGTTGAATCAGTTTGATACTTCATTCATGTCATAAATACTGTGTTTATTATCCATAAAGAACTGTGGATAGTTATTGTTCCTGATTTTGTTTTTATTACACTATTTATTAAACTCCATGTACCTTTGTGTCATTTGTTTGGTATCCTTACTTATTGATAAAATATTGTCTTTTACTGGTTCTAATAATATTTGTTCAGTTTATTTTTATAGTTCTTGTGTTTTTTCTGCTTTGATGAATCTTTTTTATGAACTCATGATGCATTCCTTTTTTTGTAGGCATTTTGCAATCCTTTTGTCGTCCAAGGCCATTGTATGTTAATTTTGTTCCCTTTTTGTTTTACTACAGCCATTTTGTATCAAATAGCATTTTAAAAATCCTTAAAGACATTTAGTAGGAGTTATTTACATCATTTTCTTATAAGAAAATCCCAATTTTGCTTTATTAAATCTTTTGTTTTTGGTGCGTCCAATCTTTTATTTGTTTTGATTCTTATATATATAATCTTATTTTTGTCTATCAGTGAAGCAAGCCATCATTAGGCTGAAAAAACAAAAGAAACCTATCAGAGAGATAGCAAAAACATTGGCTAAAACAACAGTTTGGAACATTCTCAAAAAGAAAGAATGCACCGGTGAGCTCAGCAACACCAAAAGACCTGGAAGACCACGGAAAAGAATTGTGGTGGATGACCGAAGAATCCTTTCCCTGGTGAAGAAAATACCCTTCACAACAGTTGGCCAAATCAAGAACACTCTCCAGGAGGTAGGTGTATCTGTGTCAGTAAAAAATCAAGAGAAACTCCACCAGTGTGAATACAGAGGGTTCACCACAAGATGTAAACCATTAGTGAGCCCCAAAATAGGAAGGCCAGATTAGAGTTTGCCAAAAAACATATAAAAAAGCCTTCACAGTTCTGGAACAACATCCTATGGACAGATGAGACCAAGATCAACTTGTACCAGAGTGATGGGAAGAGAAGAGTATGGAGACGGAAAGGAACTGCTCATTATCCTAAGCATACCATCTCATCAGTGAAGCACGGTGCTGGAAGTGTCATGGCGTGGGCATGTATGGCTGCCAGTGGAACTGGTTCTCTTGTATTTATTGATGATGTGACTGCTGACAAAAGCAGCAAGATGAATTCTGAAGTGTTTCGGGCAATATTATCTGCTAATATTCAGCCAAATGCCTCAGAACTCATTGGACGGCGCTTCACAGTGCAGATGTACAATGACCTAAAGCATACTGCAAAAGCAGCCAAAGAGTTTTTGAAGGGAAAGAAGTGTACTGTTTTGCAATGGCCAAGTCAATCACCTGACCTGAATCCGATTCAGTATGCATTTCACTTGCTGAAGACAAAACTGAAGGGAAAATACCCCAGGAACAAGCAGGAACTGAAGACTGTTGCAGTAGAGGCCTGGCAGAGCATCACCAGGGATGAAACCCAACGTCTGGTGATGTCTACAGTATGTGTTCCAGACTTCAGGCTTTAATTGACTGCAACGGATTTGCAACCAAGTATTGAAAAGTAAAAGTTTGATTTATGGTTCTTATTCTGTCCCATTACTTTTGGTCCCTTAACAAGTGGGAGGCACATTTGAAAACTATTGTAATTCCTTCACCGTTCACCTGATTTGGATGCAAATACCCTTAAATAAAAACTGACAGTCTGCAGTTAAAGCACATCTTTTTCGTTTCATTTGATATCCATTGTGGTGGTGTATAGAGCCAAAAATGTTAGCATTGTGTCAATGTCCCAATATTTATGGACCTGACTGTATCTTGTTCTAAGAACTTTCCGCTCAAAATGCAATCCAGAAAACTCTCTCCTCAATTCTTAGGTTCATTTCCCATCGAAACCGTCATCAGTCCCTCTGCTGTTAAGCTCAAGCTGCCCTTTCACCTCCGTGTCCATCCAGTTTTCCATGTTTCTCAGATCAAACCCGTCTCTTCCAGTCCTTTGTGCCCTCCGGCCAAACCCCCTCCACCCGCCCGGAATTTCGACGGCCATCCGACGTATGAATCAGCATGAATTTCCTCCTCATGTTTTTGGTCTCAGACCTGTCTTCTCTGCAGATTCCACTTACCTTGGTTCGTGGATTACCCTGGCTGGGTAGATTCCTCCTGCTTGGCTTCCTCTCCGGTAAGTCTCAGTTCAGCCTCTCTACCTCCTGGTGGTCTGTTTCTCACCTGCCCGTCCACCTGCCGATTCATCATTCATACCAAGTAAGACATCCATCCTGCTACTAACCTGATCTTCAAGGGCTCTCATATTAATCCTCTTCTGGATTCCTCCCTGGTTCACCATCAGCTTCTGAAATACAATTCCGGACATTCTGACTCACTCCACATCGCTCCTGCTCTACAGGGCCTCTCGACCCTCTCTCCACGCTTCGTGAATCTCTTCCTAACAGTAAGCCTGAGTACAAGGTACGCGAACATATCTCTTCCCCTTTCAACCTCTAACCTTTCCCCTTACCTGTTTCCAGGCGACGCTCTGTGTTTCCGTTTCCTGGTGCCTCCCTTCTGGTTCCCCGAGACGACCTCATAATTCAATCTGTTTTAAAATAAACTTGTTAAAACTCTCCTGGTCTGTTGGTGGTGCTGTTGTTGAGTCCAGTAGCCAAACATGTCAAGAAGTTGTAGTCTGAGACTATACCGCTGTGTAAACTGTCAGGCATTTACTATATTGGTTGTTTCTCTTTTTGCCATGTATCATGAGTCATTATAATTATTCTGTTTTGAAACATTCCATAGTTTTCTGTCATTTATATTTTTCTAGATCACTCATCTCTCTGATTACAAGGACTTTAGCTTGCTCTGGAGTCCCGTTAACTTTAACAAAAACCTTACAATTTGAGGGCCAGGTTGACTGTATTTTTTTTCTCCTTCTTAGCCCTTATGACTCTGACGTGCTGGTCCTGGAACACAAGTATGTTTCCACATCAATGCAGCCATGCATGCATTCCCCAACATCATGCACAACAACAAACTATGAATCAAATAAAAGCTCAGAGCCTTGTTTTGCTAATGATATAAACTACTTTGACTCTACAGCATTTTTTACAGAAAAGCAAAAACGGCAAGAATTAATTTTTCCTACCTGTGACGGAATACTGCATGTCTAAAATCTATAATTCCTAGAACGTTTGGTCCCTTTCTGTCCATATAGTAATTTTAGATAACTAATTTAGGTATTCTGATAATTTAGATAAAAATATAAAAATAGGCTATAAATATGAAATAAATGTAAATTAAAATATTAACAAAAACTAAAGTAGAAAAGAGTTAGACTGGTAGACACTACAGCATATGGGTTGAAGCATTGAAAAGTCATTGCACTTTCCAATAAGTTCCTAAATGTTTCCAATTTGGATAGGTTTGGATAAACCATAGGACCCTCAATAAAGCGCCTAGACATACCCAAAGGAAAAAAAAAATGTAAATAAATTATTTTTGCAGATATACATTTTAAATTTGAGTAGTCAACAAGTTATTATGTTGCCACATAGTGTATTACATTTCATTACTGCCCATTGTAACTATCTCTTTTTAAGGCGAGGACAAAAACATTTCTTTTTCTTTTTCTGTGAGTTATACAGTGCATAACGTTTTACCAGTCATACCCACAGTAATTCTGACTGCTCTGGGTAAAACTTTTTATAAAGAGCCCAAACATGTATTTATACTGCATAGGCTACAAACACAGCAGTAATTCTCGTTTGGAGATGTCACATTACATTTGATTTAGCCAAAATGACCCGTAATCATAAAGGGTTTAAATAGGGCTTGCTTAGCAAGATCTACATTTTTCTTTATTGTGTGTTCATGTGGTCATGAACACACACAAATTATTTCCTTTGAGCTTATGCCCCTGTTTTGGTAGATATTTTATAATATAAAATTCTGGGATATTTTTCTGTCTTTTTTATTCACATTTACAAACACCTGTGCGGTTGTGGTTTAAGCTTGTTTTGTTGAAACAGTAACTGAACAATGTCAACTAATTTAAAAAGAGAAAATGTTATTTATTCAGGAAATTATATTTCAAATTTTCTTCATTCTTTAATGAGGTAGAGAAAAATCATTTTGTATCTAGAAGATTGACCAGAGAAAATAAACATGCATTATCAGCTCTTTCCTACAGTTGTTTAGCTCATATTGGATTCCCAAAGCAAAATTTCATGACCGGAGCCAACACGGTTGCATTTTTCACAACTCCTGTTTGAGCCTTATCGATCTGTCTCATTACTCCATCAATACAGTTTTTTTGTTTTTTTTTGTTTTTAGATAGATCATAATTCTTTTAAAAAAATCGATTCATGACAAAAAGATAATTATATCGTTTTTTTTAAAGAGATTTTTACTTATCACTAATATTACTTATTATTTTATTATTATTATTTATTTAACTGATTTTATAATGCCTTTATCTGAGAAAAAAAAGCAACATAGTAAAAGGCAGAGCTTGTTTTTATTCATTTTGGGGGCTTTCCACCTATTCAAAATTAATGTGGAATTGGTTGGACCTACTGGACCAGAAAGGGTGAGGTAAAGGGTACATTTGTAAGTGGCAGTGGAATGGAAAATTATGCCAGGGATTTGGAAAATCTGTGCTATTGCGGCTCTCGTTTACACCAGTTGCCCTCAACGACTCCAACACTGAGGGTAGTTTTACGCCTTATGTACAACTGCCATTAACAAATATTAATAAAAGAAAGAAAAATTAGCTCCTCATTAAAACAGATTACCTTAATATGATACAACAAAAACAAAGCAAAATTTCCACATCTACAACTGTATGGCTTTACTTGAATGAAAAGCCAGCAAGAAAAATTATCATTTTAATCCTCTAAATAAGAATAGTAAACCTATGTTTGTGATACAGCAAGCATAAAGAAGAGCAATGATGGATAACAAACAAAAAAACACACAAATACCAAAAATATCAGTGTTTTTCCAATCACATATTCCATGATTTCTTTAAATTATTTAGCGACTTTACAGCATTGTTGATTGAACTGTCTAAATTGTTTTTGGTATAGATTCAACAAGGAAAAAATCCTTAGAGATTTTACTTTATATTGACATAGTAGCTGATAGGAGTTGCAACAAAATTGTTGGCTGCACATCCATGATGCAAATATCCCATTCCACAACACACCCAAAGGTGCTCTATTGGAAAATTATTTGATGTATCCAAAAGACATCTGAATACAAGAAAATTTTTGCTTTTAAGACCAGAGATTTATATCATTTGTGTCTGACAGGAGTGGCCACCAATCTAGAATTCAGCATTTGCGACCAGTCTACTTCAAAGCTGTATGTGTTGTCCACTGAAAGACAGTATTCAAAAAATATTAGTTTTAATGGATGGACATTTAAGCTACTTTTACACCTATATGATCACAAACCTGTGCCCCTTCTCCTTTGATTTCTGACAAGAAAGACATTAAGGCCCACATATATGCCAATTCTTTAATATTTTCTGTTTGCTTTTTTGGTCAATTCTCTATGAGCAAGAGAAAAGAATATGAAAATATTGGTAAATCTGCAGCTTCAAAAATCCTTAGACATTGTTGACATCATCAGACAATCCTTAGACATGATTGTTGGTGCCTATCCAGCACCAACAACCATGTCAAGTTTGAAGTCAACTATATCCACCTTATTTTTATTTCTGATGCTCATTTAGAATTATAGTAAGTTGTCTTCACCACAACTAAATACCTAAATGCACTGAGTTGCCATCATCCTGGAATTGGCTGAGTCACCGTTGGCAACCAGCAGAACATGTGCTTAATAAAGTAGTTGGTAAGGATATATGTCAAGATAAGTATGTGTAAGTATGGGTCCCAATATCATAGTATGTTTTCAATGCTTTTTAATGTGCTCTTAACCAAACACATCCTCAGTGACAACATCCTAATAATTTCTAGAGAAATAGGGAAACAAATGTAAAGTGCAACATAAAAAATAAAAAATTCAAAATTAACTTACATTTAACCTCAATTGTTTGCTACGGCATTGAGGAAAATTCTCCTTGTGCTAGATTGTGGGGGAATGGCAATTTTTCTTTTTTTTTTTTTACAAATAGGGACTAGAATTCCTTAAGCAGACACATAAATATTACAGAAAGTCTTTGTAAATAAACACAAACCCTAGTTCTACTGCCCCCCTTTTTCATGTACACACAATTACATTGACACCTCCTGTTGTAACACCACCTGAAGAGCATAAACAGGATATTCAGTTATAATGACAGCCTTTTTCCCACTGCATGAACTTATCCTCGAAGTACATCAAGACAATTTTTTTCCCATAATTTCTAACCATCCAAAGAGAACATTTTATTTAAAAAAATTAACATAGCTATTCATGGTCTTACAAGCCTGGAATAAAATTTTAGCTTGTAATGCTTTTCAAATAATAAAACTAAGAATATTTTCTAGATTGCTGTTGTGCTCTACTGGGAGTCCTGCTTCTACTCATGGCATTTGACCATCATCACATCTTGAAATAAATTGTGTGTTTGTGTGCAGTTGAATGTGTACATTAGAAAAACAGAAGCTGCCACAGCAAGTCTCGGAGGAGACTCATGTTGTAGAGAATGATTTATGAGAGTCAAAAACCATATCACGAAATGGTCTATACATTCCTCAATGAGAAAAACAGGCCATGACCTACAGTGAGTCTTCCTTTTTACATTGTGCCATTTCACTTAAGACACAGTAAATGGTAAATGGACTAGACTTATATAGCGCTTTTCTAGTCTTACTGACCACTCAAAGCGCTTTACATTGAAGCCGCATTCACCCAATCACACTCTCATTCATACACCGACACCCAACATGGCTCGGTAGGACAATGTAGAATTTGGGGGGTTAAGTGCCTTGCCCAGGGGCACATCGACATGTGACTGGAGGAAGCTGGAATCGAACCTACGACCCTCCGATTGCAAGCCAACTACTCTACCACTGAGCCACAGTCGCCCAAACCCAAAGCCTTGAATTCTTGTAAGCAAAATGCAGTAAGATGTTTTTCCTGTTATTTTGCATAATTTGGAATGCACAGTTGCAGATTGCAACACATCCCAAATAACTTCTCCTCTCTTGGGTTTCATCTGAAAACAGTCCCCACCACAACAAAAACGAAATCCCGCCATCAAACGACACACCACTGAAATAGAAAACATGATTATTGATGCTGTTTCATTCTCAGTACAAGGGCTGACAGTACAGATGTTACCATTACAGAAATTCCACTTATTTTTATAGAGACGCTGCTGCACTGTTGCTTGGGGGGAAATTCATTTTTTATCCTTTTTTTTCAGCTGTCAAAATGCACCAGACACAATTATGAAATGAGCTGAGGAAAGGACAACAAATTTGTGCTTCAGTATTAAGATTTTAAAGAAGAGCTGTTAGAGCTGCTTGATGGAGCTGCTAGGTCAGAAAAAACACTAGAAAGCTCTATCAAATGAATTTTAAAGTATTTTATAATTGCTTAGTAAAAAAACTATGATAATAATATGTCACAGTGTTAGCTGAGATATTTTCTATGAGGAGGATATTTAGAATAGCAAAAATAATTAAAAATAAGGCAGGGATTTCAACACTTACATTTCTGTTTGAAATTCTTGCAAACATCTTTTCTTGAAGATATTGTCACCACCCAAGTTCATATAGGAACTTTATAAACTTTATAAAGTAATTGTGTTTCTAACTCATTTGAACATGATTGAAATTATGCTTTTAATTTGTTAAACATATATTTGTTTGAGTAACATTTTGAAAAGAGAGAAGACCTTTCTTGAGTAATTTCATTGCATCATACGTTTTACTTCTGCTTTAGTAGTGTAATTTTGATGTAATGCTAGTCTTACTGAAGTACAATTTTGGCTACTTTACCACCAAATGATGTGAAACACATTAAATTACCTTGTGTTGAAACTTTGCTATACAAATAAATTGCCAACAAAGTCATGAACCAAAAATATCTGACACACATGTCTGATGACGTTCACATATATCTGGATAAGAGTAATTAACCTTTGGAGAATTATTTAATTCATGGATTGATCACGACAGTGATCTGTATTTTGATCAAATAAAGAGAGTTCAAACACCGCTAATGATATTATTTTCTGTTCTTAAACAATCTATTTTTAAACTGAGTTCTGTTTGAACCGTTAATAGCAATCTTAGCTTATGAAGTGCCGGCCTAAACCAACATGTGGGCTTGTTTAGCTTTAGCTCTCTGCGACGCACGTGGGGCATTTAGAGTGACTAAAATACATTTATTAAACATTGAACAACAAAAAAAGGAAAACTCCTGTCTGCTTGAGTTGCTCAAATTGCAGGATTTAAACATCTTGATAACTTGTAGGGAAAAGTCTTTTGAAAACACTGGTTAAAATTTCAGGCCGAGGCCTGGTTTACCCAAAGATAGCACATGAAACTTAAAAAGTTAACAATAAAAAAAGGAAGACCTTTAAAATCAGTTATCCTGACTAATTTGCCTCTGCCCAAACCGACCTTCTGAACATTTGATGCTCTCCAAGCGTTCTTTGTTCTCTTCCGATCGGGACGTTGTTTCCCTCCTTTCTGGGTTCAGCTGTGTGACGGCTGGCCCCAACACTCATGAAGAGTACCTCTGGATTCTCCGACTCGGCCACTCTTATCAGTTATGTGTCGGCGGCTTCATGTGGCCTCTTGCACGAAGGGATGCCGATTCTGGCTGGTTCAGGCTCTCAGCTGGTTCGAACTCCCACTGCGGGCCGCACTCAGCTCCGTCTCTCTCAGCGCTCTGAAACTCAGGGAACCTTCCACCAGGCTTTGAGGATCACAGAACGTTATGTTTATCAATGTGTAGGATTCACCTGGTGTGGTCTTTGGATTCCTTGAAGTGAGTTTCTCCAGAAACTTGTGCCTTCTTCCGCCCGCAAAGGAAGGAAGGATTTTGTTATGTTGCTCCCCCGGCCGGCAGCAGAATTCAGAAGACCGAACGGGTGGAAGCAGGCTGTATTTATAGAGTCTCCCCCCCACTCACTTCCTGTGGGGCTAGAGCAGATCAGTGCCACCCGATGGCTGTGTGTGTGACCCTACAAAGTAGTTGCCACTAAGTTGTGTTGTTTTTGTTGATTTTTGAGGCTAAGATAAAGCTCTATCTATGGATCAGTTAAACAACACCTGCGGACGTACTGATTAAGAAGCACAGAGTTTTCCTCTCTGGGCTTGTTTCACAGTAATTCCTGTGTTCTGTTGTATCTAGAACTTATCACATTAATTACTGAGACGTAAGCTTGTCAAGAACACAAACCACCGCAATGCCTAAATGTTTTTGGCACCAGAACAAAGCTAATCTCTTTCAGTTCCATGATTTGCAATTTACTAATTTAATGGTTTTAGCTAAACCCCAAACAATCATTACAATAAGCTTTTCTTTTATGTAATGTTTTGCTAAAAATGTTTTAGGTAAAACCAGGATGAGGAATGTGTTACTCGTTTGTTTGTTTTTTACTCTTTTAAAAAGCAGAGGAAATTGCCAAAGAAATCAAGATTCATTAGCCAGTAATGTTTTTCTGCTAGTGTTGTTTCTGCTAGTGTGTAAAGTTATTTGTCACATTTTTTGTTTTTGTTTGTGCAAGTGAAAGAGTGTCCACTGAAAAAATGCTCACACCTGTATCAAACTGATCTTATTTAAATGATTTACTGTATAGAATAGGCATGTTGTGTAAATGCAGAATTGTTTTGTAAATAATTTTTCTATTGTTTTGTCAGTTATGGATGTTATTTGATTATTTTAAATGGACATTTGGGGTGACTTGCTTGTATCCTGTCTCTTTCAAATCAGTACATCAGCCTAAGACATTTTATCATTAGGTTAAAATTCATAATACATCAATAACCAACTACCTACTTATCAGTATGCTATATGATCATAGCGTTTACACTTTCAGAAGGATCTATAAAATAGCTATTTTTATATCAGGCAATATATGGCAAATACAGAGCCTGAAACCTTTGATTACTATTAAAAATAAATAACTAAAAAGAAAAGTCTCTATAATAGTCTATTGGACAATATAAATATAATTGGAATTGATTGAAGCAATAGATACATGATAAACAAATAAATGCATGTTCACTGGTGCTTCTAACTCTTTTGTATTCAGCACATAAGCATTAATACTTAAGAGTGTTTTGTTTTAGCTTATGTTAACTAAGAGGATTTTTGAGCATTTACATCTTGTTTACTCAATCTATCGTAATGGCTTTATTATTCAGTGGTCATTATATTGTGAATTACCAAATATCCACAAGATGTGGGTGTCTGAGATATTCAGCGATTTTTAAACCAGAAGTAATCCGGGAAGTTTGCCAGCAAATTTTCTTAATCAGTTTCAACTCTATTGCTCCATCTGTTAAAGTCGACAGTAATTAGCTGTACAATCACCTGTGTATAAAAAACAGTGCTCTTCATTTCAAGTGGCTATGTTTCCAAAACAGTATTATTATTTTTTAAGATTAGTGGTGAGCAATATGGAGAAGGGCCTAGGAAAAAAAGCAGAGGACTCAAGTGATGCACACAATATTTGATGCATGCAGAATCTAATTTAGAAACGTATTTAAAAGTTTGGGAAAATAAATCAAAACTTAAGTGTGTCTGTAATCTGAATCCAGATGGGTTTAAAGCCTTTAATAACCTTTTTTTTTAATAATTGTGGATTTGAATTCATTGTTAATGTAAATACAGTTGTGTTGAAGGTATGGAAATGTGGACAAGATGAATTTTAGGATTCTTTTGACCACTTAGATTTTGACATAAATAAATGTCTGCGCACAGCAAAGCATTGACATTTTTTATCTGTCAGATTGCAGATGCATTGGGTCATTTTAGATGAACTGAAATAAACTGATTAAATTGTAACGAGACAGAAAATGCACCCAGTGATGCACGTTGACTCAGTAGACAATTTGTGTTTTTCAAAGAAAACGTTTTGGCAAACTTTATTAATATCTTCCCTCTCTCCATTTAATATCATTTAAAGAAACAATCTTACCTCCGTCTGTCATCAGTAATAAAGCTAAATTATTTAAAAGGCACATCAATCAAAAAGGGAATTATAAACTTTTTTCTTTGGTATGAATGATGGGTTTGACAGATCAAGTATATTTCCAACACTGTCTATTTTTGATAATTGGCTGGATGATGGCATATTAACATATCTCATGCGATTCATTTCAGTTTATAAACTTTATTTCCAGTAGTTTGTATTGAACACTTCTCCATCTGACAGCTTCAGCAGTGGAGTCAGAAAATAGCTTGATTCGACTTTTATTTTCAATTTGTAATTTGATGAAAGGACGATAAACATTTATGGGAACATGACATCTGACGGATATGTCAATCAATTTCAGGAAATATGCCGACTTCTACTAATTCGTTCCAGCCTTTCAGATCTGTTTATATCTTTGCAGAAATTATTTAATATGGTGAAGCTCAGATGACGTCCTTTCAATATCCTCTCACTGTAATGTTGCTCATTCTGTGAATTCAAAACCGCATATCTGCCTGAGAAGACGGGCCTATTGAGAGTCAGCCGGTGTCTGCTTGGTTGTGCTCGGTCTTGGCAGATGCATGAGATGGTGAAGGGCTCTCACCAAGGTGATTAATCAAGGCTGACATTTGGATAGAAATGAGCTAAGTTGGATGGCTTGTCTCAATAATAAAAGTGCTGGAGAGGAATTGTCCAGTGTACAAAATTTAACTTGCATGACATTACGGTGGAGGCTGAGCCATATATATCTATTAAATTGCATTTAAATGAATGTAATGAAAACATGAGTCCAAATGGTTAATCGTTTAAATGAAACGTGTTCCTGGAATAAGTTGAATAATTACTAAGTAACAGATATTTCACTGAAGTTGCCAACATTATTTCTGACATCTAATTATTTGCAACATATTATATAGAAGATCCAAAACATTAAAGTGAAACAATTAAAATAAGACAATCTGGGTTCTGTCTGTCAATAATCTGTGGTTTGTGCAACCTTGAGCTTTCAGTAAGAGTTGAAAAGAGTAGTTAGAGCATGTTAAATCATCGCATGCAAGATAGTTTGCAAAGTATCCTCCCGAAATACCTAATGTACCTAATTCTACACTTAATAATAACTTTTGGTAAATATAAAAGAATATTTTTATGTCAACATTATATTAGATTAGATTAATTAGATACAATCTTTTTCATTTTACATTTAAAATAGTCTGAAAATTCTTCATACTCTGAGTTTGTGGAAACACTGGCAGATGCTGGGGGAACTAGCTACAATGATGAGACACAGATTCTTGTATTTTATAACATGATTTAAAAAAAAGTAAATGCCTCACCTCTATGAATGATTTAAACTTGTTATTTCAGAAATTTTAGTAGTTTATTTCTAATTTTGTTGCGTGGTCAGTTTCTTTTTAATTGTCATTTATCAGAGGTTAAGGTATTCTATTGCTTTCAGTTTTACTGAAACCAATGAGTGCATGGCAGTCTTGATTTTACTGTTAAGATTACTTAGGATAGTGACATGAAAAATCTCTACAGGCAGATTATTTAGAAGAACAATAACATTTCCATCTATTCAAGAGGGGCCATGAGAATTTAAAATCTAGGCTTACAATTATAATCATATTAAGAATTTAAAAAAATGTTTTATTTGTAGCCAAAAAAACTAAAGAACATAGCTACAGCTGGTAGAGTAAGGTAGACTAGAAAATATGATTACCTTTGAATCCAGACTCTGACTAATAAAATCCTTCCTTGCAGTGCCTAAGCATCACTATTATGTATTTTATAAAACTGGCATGGGCTGCTGAGGAAAAGGATTATGGGTTTGCTATGCATATACAGCAGTGGTTAGCTGATATCAGCACCACCAAACTTGAGTCTCACAAATCAATTTAAAAACCCTGGGATTAAATTTCCTCCAACTATATATGCGTAAAGTCATGACCTATTAGAATGTTGATAAAGGACATTTGAACACATTGGTATTGGTTCTTTTTTTATTATTATTAACATGCAGTTTCTCTTCAATATGAGACTACTAACATAGTATTGCAAAAGCTAAGAGCTGAGTGAAAAAATGCTTGGATTTTTTTCAATCAGTAAGTATGGCTTTTTGATATGGCCTAAAAATGAAATCTTGGATTTTATTATTTTTTTATTCGACAACTAGGCATGGGGTCTCTTGTTTCAGCAAACCCATATCAATTCCACTACAAAAGCTCAGAGGAGACAAAGCTGTGCCAATACTCAAAAACTAAATTTACATTTCTTAAAAAATCCCTTGCAACAAACAAAAATTAAACTAACTAATTCAATCGATGTTTTGCCCAGGCCTATCAATAAAATAGGATAGATTACATAACATATTTAGAGATGTTTGAATAAGACTGAGGCACTAATTGAGAATTAAATATTTTTAAATAACTGTGAAGTTTGTTTTGTTTTATAGTTCAACAACATAGTATCCAGCCGGGGGTCAATTTAAGATTGAAGATGATCAGGGCCTTAGCCAAGATGAATGAAACAAAGAATACAGATAAAATAAAAAAAAATTGCTTCAAATGATGTGGCATCCTACTTTTTTAATTCTGATCACCTTAAAGCAGATGAACAGAACTGTATATGATTTAATGCTTCAATGAAGCAATATTACATTTATTTAAACTATTAAACGAAAACTATAAAATTAACTGGTCCAAGGAATACAGCTTAAATCCATTAAGAGCAGATACTATAATGTAAGAGGGCAACTAAGTTTAATTATATAGTTAATGTATTGACCAAGTAAAACAAATCCATCTTATTCTCTTAGACATTAATCTGGCCTGTGCTGTTTCTATGCTCTGATCTTCTTTCTTACCTTGATTTAATCTTGTTGGTTGGATATTTATGTGAAACTAGCTTTAATTATGATAAGCAAGTTCTATTTAGAAACTAGCATTTAAAATCAGGCATATGGGAAGATCTGAAGGCCATCTGTCATTTTGATAGATTAAAATTTACGCCCCTTGCCAATTGATGCAGACACATAATAACATCAAGACCGTATGAACACCCATGAGAAGTGATCAGCCCAAGGCAAAATTCCAAAACCTTATGATACCAGCCTCTACTGTAATCCCACTTTTTGATTATGCACATGTGGGTGCACATTTCACATTAAAAGCAATAGTTTTTGTATGGGGCCAGAATAAGTGTTTTTTTGTTATTTTGGAGGGGGGAAAAAGTTATATATATTCATTTACTTGATGTTTGAGGGTACAATGTGGATTGTTAAATACTACAAATTATTATATTACTTTAAAAACTGTCAGTATTATTTGAGCCCATCAGCTAAAATTATGAAATAATGCAAACTATGTTATATCTTTATCAGCTGTTTCATCTGCCTCTTGGGTATTTGCTTATTTCTTATGTTTATTATCTAAGTATGTTTATATTCTCCCCATTAGTAAAATTATCTTGTTACTATGCATTTCACCAAAACTTGCAACAAGTTGACATTCAGCAAGCCAGCCCTTTCAAAAATATGATTCACAAACCTGAATCATGATCCATTTCATCACAGTTGTGATATCAATCTGTACTTTTTTTTCTATAAATCTATATATCGCAAAAGTCTTTACATGTAGTCATTTAATGTGCAAAACATTCCCAAGCATCCAGGATCCTGAAGAAGCTGAAGTGTTTCTTTTTCAGGGGGCTCAGGGAGGCTGTACAAAGGCTACTTTATGTAGCTGCTGCCTCTCTGGTGAACTCCGGTACAGCAAACTTATTTCCAAGAGGCATTTTTCGCCTTTCAAAATGTTTACTCGTTTACTAGGATTTTTTAAAGCAGAACTGGAAGCAGATCTTTAGTTATCAGGCTCCTCTTCTGTGGAACCAGCTTTTTCACACGAGAGGAGTTTGTCTGGTCTTAAGACCAGACTTAAATTGTTTCTTCTTGATTAACCTTACAGTCAAAGCGCAGCTAAACCCCAAATCAACTGTTTTTTTTTGTTTGTTTTTTTTGTTGCTGTACTATTAAAATGGATGTCTAGTAGTGCTCTATACATGTCTGGTCAATATTTCGGTATTTAATGCATCTTTGTAAAAATATAAATTCTACTCTGAAAACTGTCCGTTTGGCACACTCTTAAGGTTAAAAGCCTTTAATGCATTTGAATTTGAATCAGGCATTGCTATTCGCTGTGCAGTAAGGGCTAACATGACGTCAGCTACCCTGCCGCCGTGGCCTATAAAAAGACAAACAAAAAATGAGTGTCCAAGCCACCTGTCCTCCAAAAACCTCCTTCCCTTTCCTTTCTTTCTTCCGTTAAAGGAAGTGGAGATAAGTCCTGAACCTCAAAAAATGATTGTGAGATAAAGGAGCTCATATTGTTCTCCATTTTACTCACTGCCTGTGTTTGAACCGCTGCTGTAAAACTGGTATCAACATATCGATCATAGCAGACCCTGCACAGCTCTCTTCCTCTACGAATTCACTGGTTTGCCAGGCAACACCTCTTTTTTGCCACATTCTTCAAACAGGAAATGTGGGTTGTGTAAGACTATAGTAAGGGGTGATTTTCTCTTAAAACACAAACTGATGTTATCCCATCCGTAGATGAGTGGTGGAGTGGGTAAAGAGTAGTAGCCGACAGCCTAAACCAGAGTGCGGTCCAGACAGTTGAGTCTCTTTGCTTCTGCCTCTTTCATATCTCATTCTCACATGAAGGTTTATCATGCGCTTTCTCTGTATTATGCTGCTCAAGGCTTAAGACTCATTTGTCCTCCCCTTTCGTACATAATTAGCTCCATCCATCTTTAATGTTGTATTCATACCTCCTGCATGCTGGAGGTAGTCCACTAGGCGGTAGTGCTAGTTTGTAAGGCTGCAGGAGGGGGGCTTACATAAGATGCCTTTTTTGGTGATAAAAGTAGTGCAAGAAGAAAAGTTTAAACATTATTTAAAATGGCAGGTTTGGAAATGTATGTTTGTCTGGACTGCTGGTTTCCTTCTTCTCTTTCTTCTTCATCTGTTTTCTTAGTACTTGCATGGTTCCTCTTCTTCTACGTCTTTTCTCTCCTCGGTGCAACACTGCCCCTAGGGTACTGCATGCATGAAAAGACGCAAGCAACAGATGTGTTGCTCCGGATGCTTGAACTGTGTAGAGCATTATTGAATTGAATTAATCATTTGGTACAAATATGACCTGAACTGATGTGGCTTTACCGGATATTTCTGGTACGAGAATGCGAAACGTTAAATAATTGATTTTATATGGTTCTGGGTCAGTTCTTTGTGTTTAAAAAAAAAACATAGCCTAATATGAAGACAAAGTAAGAAAGACCTCCTGTTATTTTATATTTTATATAATCTCATACTGAGACTCAGACAGAAACAGTCAGGAAGTAGCATTGTTTTCCAAAAATACAATAATTTCCTGGATGTTTAAGCACCATGAAATTGGATTTGTTTTTAACAGCTCACCTTAAATCAGTATTTTATTTTTATTTTTTTACAGAGATGCTTATCAGAAAACACTTTAATTTCCAGCACAGTTTAAGTAAAATTACACTCGAAACCTTCTATAAAAATGATCATATAATCATAAAGATGCAATGAATTTGTCTGAATAGCAGTAGTTTTTTGCACAGTATTAAATCCAACAAGATTATAACACATTATAATCCTAAAATTAACAATAAAAAAGAGATTTTTACTACATTTTTATATAATCCATTTAACATGGACAATGTATTTAGCAGCATTACAGTGCATTCACTTTTTTCTTAAAATGGGCAAACTAGATAAAAATTAAATAAAAACTACTTTAGAATGATGAGAAGTATGGTGAAAAGGATTAACATTTTTTTTAAAGGGACAAAATTATTGTAGGAAAATAAAGTCATTCTATTATCTTTACCTGCTCCTCAATACATTATCATGGGTGGGCTGGTCCCTATCTCCAGTACTTTGTTTTCCGCCATTTGAGGAAAATAGAGTAAACCCTAAGCCCTGTCTCTCTTGTCAGAGACAAAAACAGGTTTAGCAGCAAAGACATTTCAATGAAATATTTTTTCTCATCCACAACAAGCCGGATTCCAGGACACCATAAAAATCATTTTTGAAACCGATTCAGGCAGAAAAAAAAAAAGAAAAAACACCAAGTGAGTCGTCTCCGTGTGTATGAGCTCTCTTGATTCTTCTGAGCAGATGATGTAACACGCATGCTTAAAGGAAACAAACACGCCACCGTTTGGTGTTGCAGTCCTAATAAAGCTAACACTGACCCTATTATGGTCCCTCTCTGTCACCATTAGCACAAAATGGATCCAGAAAACAACACACACCACACAATTTTGAATAAAGTGTTCATTTAAAGCTTGTTTTGGACCGCTGGAACCGCTGGTTCCTTTTGCTGGTGTCCTAGCCACAAATCTTGAGAATTGAGAGGGACGGATTGTGAGTATTGTGACACTTGCTGCGTCACTTCCTGTTGTCGCTGCTGAGCTCCGCGGAGCTGCTTGGTGCTCAGATTCTCTTCAATTGATCTGTTTTTCCTCTAGGTTGAGGTCTTTCTAAGTTATTTTTTAACACACAAGCACACTACTACACTTATTTCCAGTTGGTGCACTTTACGTTTTGGGAACCATTTGTGTTTCACGCGGTTGTTCTCGGTGTGCTAGGGTCTCGCTAGTTCGTTAGCTCAGCTTCGTAGCAGCTATGGCTTCCATCTCTCATTCCCCCTCTGCGGCTCCTCTCTCCTGTTCTCTGTGTCAGATGTTTAGTTACTCTCCCGCCTCCTTTAGTGATAATGGTAAGTGTAATAAATGTAGCATTTTCGTAGCTTTGGAGGTGAGGGTTTCATAGTTAGAGGCCTGGCTCCACGCTGTTGAGAGTCCAGTAAATAGCCGAGGCCCGTTAGCCAGTGCAGAACAAACAGAACCCACGAAGCTGTTTTCCAGAGGCCAGAACAGGCGACATAAAATCCCAACTGAAACTGCTGACTAAGGATAAGCGTAAATACAGTAAGATTGTTATTCACGCTGGCGGAAATGACACCCGGTTACGCCAATCGGAGGTCACTAAAATTAGTGTTGCTTCGGTGTGTAAGTTTGCTAAAAAAATGTCAGATTGTGTAATCTTTTCTGGACCCCTGCCCGATCAGACCAGTGACGACATGTTTAGCCGGATGCTGTCATTTTATTGATGGTTGTCTGAGTGGTGTCCAGCAAACAACTTGGGCTACATTGATAATTGGAAAACTTTTTGGGGAAAACCTGGTCTGACCTGAAGAGATGGTATCCATCCCACTTGGGATGGGGCAGCTCTTCTTTCTAGGAATCTGGATAAATTTATTGGTCCTTCAAAACACTGACAAACCAGGGTCCAGACGAAGAAGCAGAGTCGTAGTTTAACCCACCTCTCTGCAGCTTCTGTACTGTTACCCACTCAATACCCCATTGAGACAGTGTCTGGCCCACGGCCAAAATCAAATAGACTAAAAGTTAACCTGACAAAATCAAACTCTGAAAATCTCATTAAAATAAATACGACTTGGACCAAACAAGAAAATAGAGTAATTAAATGAGATTTACTAAACATAAGATCCCCCTCCTCAAAGGCTTTATTAGTAAATGACTTGATATGTGATAATAAAATTGATCTATTTTGCCTATCAGAAACCTGGCTGCAGCAGGAGGATTTTGTAATTATAAATGAGTCAACTCTCACCAATTATCAAAAATTTCACATTCCTAGAAGTCCTGGACGAGGAGGAGAAGTTGCAACCATCTTTCATTCAGATTTGCAAATTTGCCCTACACCAATTATTAACTACAGCTCTTTTGAACATCTAGTCCTTAGTTTTCCTCATCCAAGTGGCAAAACATTAAAACCACTTTTTTTTGTGGTTTTGTATCGTCCACCAGGCCCTTACTCTCAATTCTTGGACTAGATCTCATATTTTTTTATCTGATTTAGTTTTAAACACTGATCAGGTAATTATAGCAGGGAATTTTAATATTCACATGGACACTGAAAGTGATAGCTTAACTGCAGCCTTTAATGTTATCTTAGAGTCAATTGGCTTTACTCAGAAAGTGAAGGGACCCACACACTCTGGCCGGCACACTTTAGACATTGTACTGACATACGGCATTGAGTGTGATGAACTAATAGTCCTCCCACATAACCCAGTCCTATCTGACCATTTTTTGATAACGTTTGAATTTACTTTTCTCAACATTCCCAAATCTGAAAGAGAATTTAATTACAGTAGAATTTTATCAGACAGTGCTGTAACTAGTTTTAAAGAATCTGTTCCATTCTTGTTTCCGTATGTGTCTCCGAATACCACAGTGGATGGCAGTAATTCCAACTCTAACCCTTCAGAAATTGATGGTCTAGTTCAAAGCTAGACAGTGTAGCCCCCTTAAAAAAGAAGGTAATCAGCCATAGGAGATTGGCTCCCGGGTTTGGTGCTGAGTTGCGTCCTTTAAAGCAGAATACTAGTAAAACTGGATAGAAAATGGCGCTCTACACACTTAAATGATTTCTTTCTAACTTGGAAAAATAGTCTACTACTTTATTAAAACGCCCTTCGAAAAGCTAGAACAGCATATTTCTCATCATTTATAGAGGTAAATAAAAACAATCCTAAGTTTCCTTTTAGTACAGTTGGCAAACTTACACAGAGTCATAGCTCTGCTGAGCCAACTATTCCCCCTTCTCTCAGTAGTGATGACTTTATGGGCTTCTTCATGAGTAAAATAAATTTTATAAAGAATAAAACCATTGGCATTCTCCCAAACATGACTAACTCTCTCTGTAATTGAGGCAGTATCAGAGAGAAATATAGAACCATGTTTATGTCTGTACCATTTTGATTCTGTTGAACTTTCGGAATTATCACAAATATTAGCTTCATCTAAACCCTCAACTTGTATGTTAGACCCAATACCAACCAAATTATTTAAGGAAGTCTTTCCTCTGATTACTGGGCCTATCCTAGACATGATAAATCTATCTTTAATAAATGGATATGTGCCAGAGGAATTTAAGGTTGCTGTAATTAAACCTTTACTTAAAAAACCCTCCCTGGATCAAGATGATTTAGCTTTAACAGACCTATATCTAACCTTCCTTTCTTATCCAAAATTATTGAGAAAATAGTTGCTAATCAAGTATGTGAGTATCTAAACAGCAACAACCTGTTTGAGGAATTTCAGTCAGGTTTTAGAGCTCATCATAGCACTGAAACAGCACTGGTAAATGTTACTAATGATATTCTAATGGCCTCAGATAATGGATTTGTGACTGTTCTGGTCTTGCTAGATCTCAGTGCTGCTTTTGACACAGTCCATCATAATATTCTCTTAGAAAGGCTCGAACATGTAGGGATAAAGGGACTAGCACTAGGTTGGTTTAAATCATATCTGTCCAACAGATTCCAGTTTGTTCATGTCAATGATGAATCTTCTTCACACTCAAGGGTTACTTGTGCAGTACCACAGGGCTCTCTTCACTATATACATGCTTCCAATTGGTAAAATAATTTCTGCTCCTAAATTCAGACAAGACAGAGGTTGTTGTCTTTGGACCGGAACCTTTAAAAAGGAAACTGCTAGGTCAATCACTTCATCTGGATGGCATTAATTTGGCCTCTGGAAATGTAAAGAACCTCGGTTTAATTTTTGACCAAGACATGACATTTAAATCTCATATTAAACAGGTTTCTAGGATTTATTTCTTTCACCGTTGGAATATTGCTAAAATTAGAAACATCCTGTCCAGGAGTGATGCAGATAAACTAGCCCATGCATTTGTGACTTCGAGGCTGGACTACTGTAATTCCTTATTATCAGGAAGTCCACAAAATGCAATCAAAAGCCTTCAGTTGATCCAAAATGCTGCAGCAAGAGTTCTGAAGAATATTAAAAAGAGAGATCACATTTCTCATGTTTTAGCTTCTCTCCAATGGCTCCCTGTTAAATCCAGAATAGAGTTTAAGATCCTCCTCCTTACGTATGAAGCCCTTAATAATCAAGCTCCATCGTACATCAGAGATCTGATTTTTCCGTATGTTCCTAACAGAGCACTTCGTTCTCAGAATTCAGGTCCGCTGGTAGTTTCTAGGATTTCAAAAAGTAGAATAGGAGGCTGATCTTTTAGTTATCAGGCTCCTCTCCTGTGGAACCAGCTCCCACTTTTAGTTTGTGAGGCAGATACTCTGTCTGTTTTTAAGACGAGCCTTAAAACCTTCCTTTTTGATAAAGCTTATAGTTACTTATATAGATACTAGACCTTATAATCCCTCTCCGATTTCTAACAGTAATGTATTAATTTACCAGAATAAAATGATTAGATAATTGAACAAAGGTTGAATCATGAATCAGGACAGAAAAAGATTTACAAAAGGTTTTAAGGCTATAATGTGATGGACAAAGATAACGCCAGAGTCTTCGGAAGAGCGGGCCTTCTACTCCAGTTATATCCCTTAGCAATAATATTATATCTCTAATACATAGATTCTGGAGAGGGCACAGTCCTATGGGCTAGGAGAGATGAATAACCACTACAATACTTACCCACGTACATCCTTCTTTCCTCCTGGATTTCCAGGCAGGGAGTAGAGGGAGATGGAGTGTTCCGCCCGATCCGGCGAGGGGAGGATGCAGCCCGGTCCGGCAGCCCTCCTCAACTCCATCTCCCTCACACCGTACATTGCCAATAGACTTAAGAATTAGGAAAAAAAAAAATCCTTTTTCCGACTCAACTGACCATAACACACCTTCTACTTTTCTTTTCTACTACTCTCTAGATATATTTTTCCTAATGTTAATGCAATTGTTAACCCAGTTTTCTCTCAGTGTTTTTTTCCCCATAGAAGCTCTACCCGGTCTGGTACCCTGCTCAGCTATAATGCCCCCTGCTGGATGGGGAGCGTTCATCCAGATGATGCTCAAAGTCACTGAGCATCCTCCATGTTGTCTCTTCTCTGTCTCCTCAGACCCCCAGACGGTCGTGGCAGATGACCGCTTATACTGAGCCAGGGTTATGCCAGAGTTTCTTCCGGTTAAAGGGGAGTTTTTCCTCTCCACTGTCGCTACATGCCTGCTCAGTATGAGGGTTTGCTGTGGTTGGAGTCTGCATGATCCGGGCACAACCTCACGCAACCTGACTTTTGTTGTAAAGTGCCTTGAGATGACATTTGTTGTGAACTGGCGCTATATTAATAAAACTGAATTGAATTGCTTTGTTGTTTGCCACTGGGTTTACTGCAGACGCTCAGTGTTCTGCACAGAATTACAGGGCCACCAATGGCCCCAGCATAGGTACTACAACGGCTTAAGTAGTTCCATATAGACAGGGATATTCAAAATAACTGCCGGTTTTACAAACTCCATTTTCAAAGTGATCCCTGTTTCGTCACAGTGTAAACTGGACCATAGAGAGGTCACCAACAAAACCTGACTTATGACAAGGAGAAAACGAAAATAAGCTGTCTAAATGATAAACTTTGTGAAGATGAAGTCCAAAAATTTGAAGACTAATTGCTTATTTCCTGGTGATGTTTTTTGAAGTTATTTTTTTTTCTAAACATTTTGCATCAACATATTAAAAAAAAATCCAGATTATAAAAATGGATAGAGATTGTACAAAAAAAAAAAGATGTGATCATGTGGAACTTCCACAGTACTACATTAAAAATGTCTAACCAGTGTGACATCAGCAAACTATACAGTACATGTAAGCGGGTAGGGATATTCAGAATTTGCAACATCCCATAAGAGCACAGAAAAAAAGGATGTAATAAAAATGTCAACAGCAAGGTAGTATTCAAAGTTTTGCAACACTCCTTAACAAACCAGACAAGTTCTACAGCTGCCTCAAGCTTTAATGACATATAACCTCCCAGAAGTACTGATAAATTATTTAAACCTGTAAACCGGTGTTATGTGTAAAGTGGCCAAACTCAGGACTGCTGGAAGAAGATTGACTCTCAAAGCTAAGTTAAAACTTTTCTAGGGAAATTTTATGTCGCAAATCCATTGTTATTTTCCGCTTGTCCTTGCAGTGTTGCTGGCACCTATCTCCAGCAGTCTTTAACCAAGGTGGGGGTTGGGGGGTGTTGGATGTTCATTCTGGACAGCCTACACCATCAGTCCATCACAGGGCAACAATTCCAAGAAAATCAGTGTGAAATATATAGCAGTGTAAACACTGATCTATATAGTGTACATAGTTAATATTGTAACATAGAAACAATGTAATATTTTAACAAAATAAAATGTAAGTAAATTTGTAAAAAAAAATGCATTTAAAATAATTTATGCATCTTATTATACTAAAAGGAAGGGAAACACATTAAAGACTGCCTTAAAGAGTAAACTTCACCTATGATTGTTACCAAAGGGGCCTCACAATTAAAATGTAAATAATATCTGTGGTAGAATAAGATATCCTGTCATGGTCATTCTGGGTCGAGACAAGGCTAAGACTGTTTTTGTCAAAAAGTCAGAGCGCCGCTTATAGGAGGAGGTGCAATTATAGAGAAACGAGCCGTTTTACTTTGTGGTGGACAAATTAGAACTATATAACACCAGCGGTAACATGCAATCATAAATATGTCTATCCCAGATGTTGAAAGCTTTAAAATAGCATGGTATAGGCCTTTTTCATTGACAGTAGAACTGATCAGATGTTCTAATGTTACTCTGTACTTAGCCTTTTTACATATTTTCACTCTGGGGTAAATTCTTGGAAAGCTATTTTATACTTTTAATTTAGTGCTACTCTTACGTGAACATAATTTCGGGTACTCTATCCACTTCTAATCGCAACAATATAACATACTGGGATATTTCCAAATTCTGTAGAATCGAGCGCAGCCAGAGAGACTTTTCTGCAACTTTTCTGATTTGGTAATTCAAGAATGGGGTAAATATCTTACCCAGGGACCGTGGACCATATTTTGTTTTTACAGCAATATCCAGATCAAATAAGTATGATGAGTATGCTATCTGCTGCTGTGCAGGCTGATGGACAGTAGAGATAAGCCAAGGTGTGCAGCGGCAGTACCACTCACAAAGAACTTCTTTAAAGGAAGATGCCATTCTCACGGACTAAAACAAACACACACCAGAAATTAAGACAGTGGCTAAACCACAGCTACTTTTTAAGTAGTCAACAAACAAACAAACAAAAAGTCCTAGCTACCAGCCTTAGAACAGACCTATCAGGAACCTATGGCCAGCTCGCCCCTGAGTGTTACAATGCCAGAAGGCTTTCAATGCTGAAAGCTTTTCTGTTTCTAATTTATTGTCTTTTGGTTCAGACTATGGGTGAGGTATTTGAAAAATAGGTCTACATGTGATGGATTTAAAATTCAAAACTAATGAGTTTGCTCCGCAGTGTGGCTGGGTTCTCCTTTAGAGATCGGGAAGGGGGAGTGGGGGGTAGAGCTGCTGCTCGTCCACATCGAGAGGAACCAGTTGAGGTGGCTTGGGCATCTGGTTAGAATGCCTCCTGGACGACTCTCTGGTGAGGTGTTTCGGGCACGTCCCACAGGGAGGAGGCCTAGAGGAAGACCCAGGACTCGCTGGAGGGACTATGTCTGCCAGAGGAGCTGGCCCAAGTGGCTGGGGAACGGAAAGTCTGGGTCTCTCTGCTTAAGTTACTGACCCCGTGACCCGACCTCAGATAAGCGGAAGAAGATGGATGAATGGATGGCAGTGACTGTAAAAAGTGACAGAGAGTTGTTGAGCAACTCAGAATATAGACCTTTTATCTCAATTTATGGGTTGATTAATTAAACAAAAAGTATTGGTATTGCTTATTGTGTCACTTATTGCTCTTTGACCAACCAAAAAAATGTAGGTTAATTGCACTTAATTAAATGCATAGCCCCTGTTAATTGTGATACATTCACAATCACAATCACAAGTATACATAAAACATTACGGATTTTTTTTCTGAAGAGTACAGGTGATGTTTTCAAACACAGCAGACAAAAGAGAGCAACAAATATACGTGAAAATCAAAGCTAATATGGCATTCTAATGTCGTAAGCTATCCGTAGTTAGGCACAGTTTTACAGTTTGAGTTATTTCATTGTTTAAATGTTGCAAAATTTAATGTTTAATTAAATTACAGATTATATCTGTTATATCTCATGTTTACAGTCAATCCAAAGTCTGCATTACATTCGGATATTTCACAAAACAGTGCCATACTTGGATTCCTTCCGTTGTCCATAAAGTGTGTCCTTTTTACCCCCAGTCATTCTGTTATGCTCTGATTCTGCAGGAGCAGAGGAGCTGGCTCTGAATGCTGCAGCATATGTCACCAGATGCTACTGGCATTTATGAAAAGTGCATATGAGGAGATTAACACTTTGACTAAAGTCAGACTATTCTGCATCATTTAATAGTAATATTATTCCCTCCTTTTTACGCTTAAAGTATTTTCATATAAATGTTCAACTGGATAATCATTAGATCACTATTTTGCCAATAAACTCTGGTGCAGCTAAGAGAGGACAAATTATATTTCTTCTACAGAATGCTCAGTCTGGAAAGGTACTCTAGGCATTGATTAAAGTTTTCCAATAATTATATAAACATTCACTTCAAAATGTCCTTACTGTCTTGCTTATATATATATATATATATATATATATATATATATATAGTCTAAACTGTTGCATTTGCTTGTTTTTTATTATTTATATTATACAAAAAACAGTTTTTATCACATGTCAGCAGATATTTTTTTTTTGCTTCTGTTTTTGTTGTTTAAAAGAGTGTACACTGAATGGGAGCACACAGATTTTTTTTTTAAAGGGCTAGCTAGGTGTGTGGCTTCATGAACATATGTCTCTTGTGTGTAGGTGGATGCACTGTCAATACTAAATATTCCCTGTTGAATGATTGTTGGGGGTTCATTGTGTTATTTATTGGTGAAATTATCCGACTGTCTCTTGAGTCTTACTAAACTAATCTGAAAACAATGTAAAGTTAATATAGAATATATATTTTCTAAATGTGCATGTATATCACTCATTCTAAGTTCAGATACCAATGAACATAAAGGAAATACTTCCCTGTAAAAAAATATGGCTGACTACTTCTGTAATTATTAGGATTTTTTTCCATAACCCCAATCAAATAATAATATGCCCTCACATCAAAGATAATAATATTCCCAATAATCTCTAGAGGAATACATTTTCATTCCTAAAATATGAAAATCTGAACTTTGGGGAAACAGAGGACAATCAAGATACTTCAATTTTGATTCCCACTTAAACTGTGTGAGGGTTGGACTTTCCCGACCAACCTACAACAATTGTGTTCTTTATGTCGACCCTATTCTCCCTTCTACCATTTCCTATCTGATTACTATTAAAGGCCACAAATATGTGCATATATGGTTGTTTCAGTGTGAGAATACTTTGGGATGAAACCAGGTGCTTACAGTAGCAACTATAATGAATCCTGTTTTGATTTCTTTTTCAAGCACCAACAGTGGCTGTGGCAGTGACGGCCTCCTCTGCCTGATCGCCTCATTAAAGAGCCATAAAGCAGTTTGACACTCACAGGATGCCTATCCATCACAGCCAGGCTAGTTCTGATAGGGGGAAACCTCTAGGGGAGGAAAGATGTAATGGCTGGGAGAAAGAAAAAAAAAGTCTATGTCAAACCGAGCTGTCGTCTGGTGAGCTGAGATGCCAACACCCTTGAGGCAGCAGGGCTGGATCCAGATCCAGTAACCGACTAACATGTCCCACTAGCACATGAGCGAGGCAATTAGTAGGAGCCCCTGTGGATAGCACATTCCTCTCCCAGCGATTATTTCTCTCACCCCCCAGCCCCTCTTTCCTTCTCAAGTCTTTGCTTCTTTTACAATGTCTCTGCTAACGCACCATGCAGTTATTATAATTCTGCCATCAACACATTTAAACCCCAGCAATCATCTTCACAAGCAAAGTTCCATAGTCAGTTGTTATTGGTTCACAATCACACTACATATCTTTGCAGGATAATGAAAAAGATCTGAAATGTAATTCGAAAAAGGCCATTGGAAGGAGCAACACAACTATTACTACTATGACTAGTACTATTACTACCTAATACAACTACAGGTACTAGAGTTTCTCCAACTACTACGACTACTGCTATTGGTAGCACTGTTACCTTATAGCAAAAAGGTCCTGGTTTCGAATCCCAGCCTGGGGTCCTTCTGCATGTTCTCCATGCACAATAAAATTCAGCAACACTGCTACTAACTTCAAAGAAGGATTTGTAATTGAGTGTGCGACTTATATTCAAGACACAATGACTTGTCTAAGAATGAAGTTTTAATGCTCAAATGGGATTCAAGGTTTAGATTTTAGTCTCAAGAACCATGCTCTTCATAAGTGTTTAGGTTTGAAATAATCTGCAAGAGTAGATAATTTGTGTAAATAATAATAATAATAAATAAATAAATAATAATAATAATAATAATAATAATAATAATAATAATAATAATGGTAACATCACAGACAGTAAGGATGGGTTCACTGCAGTGTTTCTTCTTTCAATTGTTGCTACAACTGAATAAACACTTATGCAGTTGTACTTTTTATAATATAAAACAGTATAAGCAACATGCTACAGTTCTAAAAGAGATGCACATGTTGTAAAGTGCATTTGCTTTATTACCACGGATATTCTTGGACTGTAAGTTATCAATGCCTCATAACAACCTGTTAATTTTTTTGTAGCATTATATTAAATACCACAAGGATGTCCTCAAAAATGAACCCTTTTGTGTAAGCAAAATTTAATCAGTAAAGGTCCCTCCCACAACTACATACTGTATGTATGTATAATTGTTTAATATACATCTTTAGCACAATTTAACTCTATTGTTCTATTCACATTGTTGTATGTTTACCTTGCACTGGCATTGAAATAAATACTCTGCATTAGGTAAATACCACTCCAGCATGTTTTTATTTTATTTTTTTGTCATTTAGGATGTACAAGGCACTATACAAGTAAAGGCCTTTTACCATTTGCAGGCCAATTACAATTGTAATCCCCAACTAAGCAAAGCATGATAAATACATCCGTCCGAGGAAAAATATTGACATTTTGGATATATTCTGATTTGTTATTTACACAACTGTTATTTAGATATCAATGCAATGACAAAATAATATTACATAATGTCATCACACAACTACAGCTTGTCATTAAGAATCTCTCTCTCTCTGTGCTGATGAAATTCCCCCTTCCTTTTTATGTAGAATTCAAGAAACTGAATATAAAGATGATGCTTTTAAGTAGTGTTTGATTAATTCATCTAATAATCATCAGACCATTTAGGGGGACTCATGACACTGAAATGTAAGTTCCAGGTAATCAACTGATACTTAAATAAATGATAAGGAAATTACATCACAACTAAAATAACAAATGTCCTGATGAAGCAGAACACTATATTCACCATCCACTCCCCCAATACAGATGCACTATTCAGAATGGAAGCACATCAGAATTTACACATTCTTCTGACAGGCCTTGATGTAAAAAAAACAACAACAAAAATAATTTTCTGACATCTAAACCTATGTAAAATGATTTTTTTTACATCATCTTACACAATTGATGACAAGAGAGGAAACCGTTTAACTGGTGATTAATCTTGAGATAATTTTAATATTTAGCTACACGATTTAACCCTTAGGCCCCCAAAACAAGCCAGTTTACTGTGATATACACATCAGATCTACTGGGCTATTTTAGACCTAAACCTCTACTGTAAATTATCTAGCACTTTTGGATTTCATGTCCGACTGATGAATGGCCAAATACATTAAAGACATATATGCAGCTGTGCTCCACAGGTCACATATTTCTTTGAAATTTATCCAGGTAAACTCACAATCAGCTTATATGCTAAAACTTCTGATGAGAGGGATTGGCAGTGTATGACTAGGACACTCCTAGGATTTATTTACGTTTCTACCAAGCCTTGGTATGATATATTTCTATTACAGATGAGGAAACTATTACCAATCATAACTTCACAGATCCTCAGTCTAAAAAAAAGTAATACAAATTAAAATGTATCTTCTTATTTGAATTTATCTTTTTATATTTATCATTTAAATTTGTTATATCTGTCTCTCTTCTACCGTCACAAAATAAGGAATTCTTGTCACTTGTGCAGATTAAATGCAAAAACTCTGTGCAAATTGTATGCTATAAAACTGGGCTACTTGAAGTGAAATTATGGGTCACATTTAATGAACAAACATTAAAGAGCCTTCAGGGGAAAGAACAACCAGAGAAAATAAAACAACTTTTCCTGTTTTTCCAAGCTGATAAAAAAAGATGTGATAGTACTTGGAAAAACAATGAGAGTCCTTTTTTCCCCAGGCCTGAACATGCTGTGATATTAATAAGCGTCCTTCATCATTCCCCAGTGTGGGATCTTGTTAACCTATGTACCATAGTCTATCTAATGCGGGGGGGGGGGGGGGGGGGGGAATCATAAAATAGATGTATTGGTTCAGTGAGAACAGTGGATTTAAGGCTTAAAAAAATAATATTTTAATCAAATTGTTTAAAAAAGGTTAAAAAAAAAGCCTGAAATATGTATGAAGAGAGGATGCATGCATTTATGAAAAGTTATAAATGATACTCATCACCAGTTTATTTTAATATTTTACTCATGACATATGCATATTGAAAAATTTTATAGAACAGCTCATCCTATTAGCAGTATGTGACATTCTTTCTTTCTGCATTTTATCTGAATAATTAAAACAGGCTAATCTTGTTTTAAAACCGAAACAGTTAAAAAATCCCTTACTGTAGAAACGTTCACATAAATATTAATTTCCTGCTGTTCCTACACAAAGAAGCACAAAACACATCCTACAATCAGCCTTTAACATTTTAAGAACAAATTAAATAGTAGTGCAGTTATATTACTGAGTTTAAAATAGGATGGGATACAGCCTTGTCTGGTGAAATTCCCAGTAATGATGGAGGGAGGTAATATCTCTGAGGATAAACATGATGAGAGTTTTTTTTGCCAATAAATGTAGACAAGTCATTAAGTGTAATTCTCGAGTGTAAATGAGTATATGCACTTAGGACCATCTACATGATGAAAGGAATTAAGGAGAATTGTGAATTTTAAAAACCTTACTCACAAATCGATTAAGAGATGTGTTGCAGTCATCGTCAGAAGCTACCACAGGATGATGAGGTGAAGGAGATACAGTACTGTTGAAGTATCAAATAATAACCCTGAGTTTTTTCTAAAAAAAATTTCACTGCCTCATTATAAGAGTAAAGAAGCTATGAAGTAAATACAATGGACAAGACAACCTGTGGACTTTTGTCTTTATGCTTTTCAGGAATCTAGAAGATCTCAAGTATGATTGCTTAATGGGGGTGAGCAAGAAATAACATAAATACCTAGTTTTGAGAAACCTAGTTTAAAGGCAGGGTATACGATATCTTTATAAAACATTTTTTTTTAAACTGCAAAAAATGCTCTTCATATACCAGGGGTAACCTAAAAGTTAGGAGTTCTTAAAGTTGACCGAGTAATTTTCATTCTTTCTACAGCAAGAAACCCTGGGGAAACATCATCCAATGAACTTCCAGGATAAAAGGCTTGTAAGCAAGGCTTCCGAGTTCCAGCACCTCCCCTCTGCGTGTCCCCTTCATGTGCACGTACCAGCAAAACTGTGCCAACCATATAGTTGAATCACAGAGACAGTATCTGTCGACCCGCAACCTGCAGCTACTACTGGCTGGTAGATATAAACATAACGTTATTGTCGTGTCCAGTTTAAATCTACATTTTATTATATTCTACTTCAAATATAATTTCCTAAGGAAATGTTGTACTTTATATATATATATATATAAGTTTGGATACACCTTCTGGGGGCATTTACCTATTTCTAGGAATTATTAATAGCCAAATATGTATATTTATCAGTCTCTAAAATAGTCTAGCACCTGCCCAGCTGGGCCGAGGTGAAAACATGAAGGAATGAGTATGAGTTCTTCGCATTTATTGGAACATAAATCTTGTCAAATGTATGTGTGCAAAATAAATGACATTGACTTTATACAATACAGAAGTTTATCTACAAAAGGAAAAATAAGAAAAAACATTTTAATCACTAAGCTAGAAAAAGACACACCACTAATTAAAATAAATGAATAGTTAAAAATAAAATAACAATGTATGAAAAATCAAAACATTCTTTGGATAAAGAAATGTTTGTTTAAAAATTATCGTGATAAGATTAACCTTTGGAGAATTACTTTATGATTGATCACCGTGCTAAACAATCTAATTCCAGTATTTTGATACATAAATTATGTCTCAAACTCGGCTACTAAGATCAGTTTCTGTTTGTAAACGATCTAATTTTAAACCGGGTTCTGTTTGAACTGTTACTAGCGATCTTTGTTTATGAAATGTAGGCCTAAACCAACACATGGGCTTGTTGTTGGGGCGACTGTGGCTCAGTGGTAGAGTAGTTGGCTTGCAATCAGAGGGTCATAGGTTCGATTCCAGCTTCCTCCAGTCACATGTCGATGTGCCCCTGGGCAAGGCACTTAACCCCCAAAAATCTACATTGTCCTACCGAGCCATGTTGGGTGTTGGTGTATGAATGCGAGTGTGACTGGGTTAATGCGGCTTCAATGTAAAGCGCTTTGAGTGGTCAGTAAGACTAGAAAAGCGCTATATAAGTTCAGTCCATTTAGCTTTAGCTCTCTGTAACGCAAATGGGGCGTTTGAAATGGCTCAAATACATTTATTAGAAATAAAACAAAGTACGGAAAACTCCTGTTTGATTGAATAGCTCAAATTGCAGGATTTAAAACGACTCTTTGTTGGTGGAGTCTTTTAAAGACGCTGATCAAAGTTTCAGGCCAATGCCTGGTTTACCCAAAGGTAGCAGAATGAAAACAAGTTAAAATTTTTAGGCACCGGGGTTTTTGCCATGAAATACAAAATTTTGTTATCACTAGTTAAAAATGTTGTAGTATTAATATGGTTATATATAAAGGTTTATTGAAAAATGAGAGAAATCTTCAGCATGATCCAAAGTGTGTGATGGGAACAAATTCACACATCTAATTTGCATATTATGACATCATCAGACATTGGCAATTTTGTGGGGCTTTGTCTTATTTACATAGTTTCACATTTATCCATCCATCCATCTTCTTAACCGCTTATCCAATTCAGGGTCATGGGGCAGCTGGAGCCTATCCCAGCAATTATCAGGCGTTAGGCAGGGTACACTCTGAACAGGACGCCAGTCTGTTGCAGGGCCAACACAGAGAGACAGACAACCATTCACACTCACATTCATTCCTAGGGACAATTTAGAGTGATCAATTCACCTATCATGCATGTTTTTGGACTGTGGGAGGAAGCCGGAGTACCCGGAGAGAACCCACGCATACACGGGGAGAACATGCAAACTCCATGCAGAAAGACCCTGGGCCGGGATACGAACTCACGACCTTCTTGCTGCAAGGCAACAGCGCTAACCACTGCGCCACCGTGCAGCCGCAGTTTCACGTTTACTTTATTTTAAATATTATCATTTAAATTTTCTATATAGACCTATGTATTTTCTACCATATGTATTTTTAGTATTAATTGCTATTCTTTCAAGAATAGGTTGACATTTTTGTAGATTTCCTTTGTTATGAGCCTCCATTAGTCTACTCACTACATAAAACAGAAAATAAATTATTGGGCTCAGAATTTTACAGAGCCATCACCAAAATAACCGATAGGCTCATCAAATTGTCTGATCCACTATTGATGATCTTCATCAAACTCTTCCTCATACCTCCCCATCATCATCATTTGCAGCGGGAAAGTGAACTTTACTGCTGTTTACCAGCTTATCAGCAGTCTGATTTCTCTCGGGGTTTTTTTACCGCGTCTGTTACTATTTCCACGGATTTTTACATTCCTGCTTCTTCTGGATTAGCGTTGTTATGACCACCCTACTATCCGATAACATACCTTTTTCCCAGCGGGAGAACGTGACGAGCAGCATCGCACCTGCTGTGCCTCTCAGCTCTCGGCGAATGGGACCGGTCTTTGGTCTTTGGGACTTTGCCTCTGCCCAAACAGACCTTATGAACATTTAAAGTCCTCTGAGTTGTCTCCGTGTTGATGAGAAAGGGGGTGAGGCAACGTTAGCGGCTAACAATGGCTCCACTCTGGTTAGCGGCCTAGCAGTATTGGGATCCTGGCTCTGTGGCTCTGGCTGGCTGCATAGCAATCGGCTCCGGCACTCTTTAGAGCGGTACCTTTCTGGAGCTCTCCAGTCTGGCATTCCCCTCTTATCTGCTCTGTGAGGCTGCAGAATGCAGATTCCAGCTGGTTCAGGCTCTCAGCTCCCATGTGCCTCTCAGCTCCTGTTTCTTAGAGGTCAACAGTCTGAAACTCAGAGGGGATTTTGTCGGCTTTTGAGGATCACACAGTGTTTTGTTGATCAATATTTAGGATTCAAATGGTGGTCTTTGAGTTCCTTGAAGAGAGTTTCTGACAGAAACCCGGCCTTCCCTTCGCCAGCGAGGGAGATGGTTGGAGATTGTCTTCCGTTCCCCACCCGGCCATGGCAGCACGCAGAAGGGAGAGCGCTGTATTTATACACTCTCCCCCCACCCCCCCCTTCCTGTGGCTCTAGAGTGCAGATTAGTGCCACTCGATGGCGTGTGACCCAACAGTACTCTTACAAAAAAGTTTGAAATAACCTGGCCTCCTGAACCCAATTGAGATAATTTGGGGTGAGCTGAACCGCAGAGTGAAGGCAAAAGGGCCAGCAAGTACTAAGCATCTCTGGGAACTCCTTCAAGACTGTTGGAAAACCATTCTGGGTGACAACCTCTTGAAGTTTAAGATAATGCAAAGCGGTAATCGGAGCAAAGGGTGGCTACTTTGAGGAATCTAAAATATAACACATGTATTCAGTTATGTCACCCTTTTTGTTTAAGTACATAGAGTAATTCCATACATTATGTGTTCATTCATAGTTTTGATGCCCTTAGCTGAGAATCTACAATGTAGTCATGAAAATAAAGAAAACTCTTTGAATGAGATGGTGTGTCCTAACTTTTGGTCTCTACATCTATATATATATATATATATATATAGATTTTTTATGTAACTGTTCCATATTCAACCTTTAAGAGTCCATGCTGCTGATAAACTCCTTGGTATTACTACCGATGGACACACCAATACCCTCTGACCAATACCACACAAATCAAATACAAACCTTGAAAGAATAATCTGAATATTAAGAAATGACTCCTATACTCTCAGTCTCAGGAGCAATCGCTCCCCCATAAAATGCAATTTAAAAGCATTTGAACAGAACATCAAAACTTAAATAATGTTTTTAATCTACAATAACTTTAGTCCTTAAAACATTTCCACTCAGAGTTTTAAGGCCGTTGTAGTAAAGTCTGCATCATAAAGTACAATATGAAGACCCTATTCTAGAATGTTGGACGTTATTAAAATCAGTGGTTAATCACTGGACAATTATTAAAAAGCTGATACACCAGGTGAACTGAAAATATGTCAGATGGTATTTTGGAAGTTCTTGTAAATCAACAATTGTAGTCTTTACAGAAAGACAAAAATTGTGTGTTGAAAAGCAACAGTTGATTACGTTTCAATGTACTCATACATACAAGAGGCGGGGGTACACCTTGGTCGCCAGTCCATCACAGGGCCACCTAGACAGACAGGACAAACAACGATGCACAATTAAACTGACTGTCTTGTTTTTCTTGCTGCAAGGCAACAGTGCTACCCACTGTGCCACCATACAGCCCCATTTCATATACATATATAGTTCAATTAAAACAGGCATATATACAAACTTAAATACATATTCTGATTTCTTCTGTTTTAATTTTTTCTGTCACTTTTAAACTTTCAAGTAACCGATAAGACTCTAATATCAGCCAAATATAAGCAAAATGTTAATTTTACAACAGATATCTTGTATTTACTTTGGTAAAGGAAAAAAAAGCTATCCAGATGAGAACCATGACATTTAACCATCATTAACTCAGAAATTAGTTATGATAACCATAGTTTTGCTTTAGTTTGACTATTCACCCCCTGGACTGATTATTGCCTGCCGTTAGGGGTATTCTAGAAAGTGAGCTAAAAAAATCCCGGCTCATTTGATATATCCTCGCTTGAATTAGCGTATCAGTTCACACCAGGTCTATTTGGTTCCACCAATGATGCTGAGGTGAAGTATTTCCCTGTTATTCAAGTGGGCCTTAACAAACAACACTTATCTGCATTGGTGCTAGCTTAAAACCCCTCAATATTCCTGCAATTTCTGCCCCAAATATTTTTAAAATGCATACCCAAATTATAACTAGAGCTGTTCTTGAACCATTTGGGATAGAGCTATGGCTGGGGTCTCTTCGGAAAGAAAAGACTCTGAAATTTGTCACAGAACAGTGAAAATACAGTATGTCTAAATGCAGTTGTTGCCCACTTATATAATTTTTAATACATGGGGAAAGATGAAATGTGTCCGCTTATAAAAATGTGTCTTGACCCAGCACTCGAAGGGTTACTTACTGTGCGTAACGGTGTGCAATCCTTTTCTTTCTTTGTTTGAATAAGCTACTTTTCGCTGGCCATTTGCTATGGGAAAGTTAAGTCCGACTCTTTGAATGACCTATTGCCGTTTTCAGCATTCCATTGGCTATTTGAAGCGTCAATCATCAGAACTCTGCGCTGTGATTGGTTCATACGTTTTTTTTCCTCAAAAAGAAATTTACAAAATTTTCTTTTTGTTGAAAATGTGGGACAGTCGATGGTAAGGGAAGGCAAGGCAAGGGAATTTTATGTGTATAGCACACTTTCAACACAAAGCAATTCAAGGTGCTTTACATGATTGCAAAAAATGTGAAAATTAAATGTTATAATCAGTAAAAAAAAGCTTAAACAAGCTTTTATAATCAACGGGCAATGTTAAATACAATGAAGCATAGACAATAAAAAACCCATTTAGCATTTGAACAAAATAATAATTAGTATGAAAATTTAAAATAAGCTAACAAGAAATCATTAGCAATTAAGTAAAAGTAATTACATAAGTTACTCATAAGCTAGTCTAAATAGGTACGTTTTTATTTTACATTTAAAAGAGTTCAGTGTCTCTGCAGTTTTGCAGTTGTCTGGCAGTTTTTTCCAGATATGGGGAGCATAGAAACTGAAAGCTTCTTAACCATGTTTGGTTCTGGTTCTAGTGACGAGCAGTAGACTCGAGCTGGAGAATCTAAGTGATCTGGAAGGTTTGTATTGTGATTTCAGATCATTAATATACTCTGGTGCTAACCCATTTAATGAATGATAGACTAATAAAAGCAATTTGAAGTCTATTCTTAGAGATACAGGGAGCCACTGTAAGGACTTTAGAACTGGGGTGATGTGTGCTACAATCCTGGTTTTAGTGAGAACACCAGCAGCAGGGTTCTGGAGCAGTTGCACCTGTCTGATTGATTTTGTAGGCAGATTAGTGATGATACTGTTACAGTAATCAAGGTTGCTGGAGATAAATGCATGGATGAGTTTATCTAAGTCTCCTTTTGTCATTAGTTCTTGTAATCCTAGAAATGTTCCTTAGGTGATAGAAAGCTGACTTTGTTATCGCCTTTATGTGACCTCAGAGGTTCAGGTCTGAGTCCATTATTACACCTAGATTTCTGGTCTGGTTAGTAGTTTCTAGTTTTAGCAACTGAAGTTGTTTGCTGCTATTTAATCTTTTTTGGGTCCAAAGATAAGTTCTTCAGTTTTGTTTTTGTTCAGTTGGAGGCAGTTATGGGACATCCAACTGTTCATTTGCTCAATGCATTTGTTGAGGATTTGGATGGGTTCAACATCACCTGGTGAGATTGAGATATAAAGTTGAGTGTCATCAGCATAGTTGTGGTAGTTAACATTATTGGTGGTTATAATTTGGCTTAATGGGAGCATGTAGATGCTAAATATAAGGGGTCCTAGGATAAACCCCTGGGGGACCCCGCATGTGATTTCTGTGTTTTGTGATGATAATTGGCTAATCAAGGCAAAAAAGTTCATTTTTTTGAGGTATGATTTGAATCAGTCGAGTACTTTACTAGAGAAGCCGACCCAACTCTCTAGGCGCTCCAATAATATATCATGATCAGCGGTGTCAAACACTACACTGAGCTGAGCACATCTCTAGTCCTGAGATAGCTTTGCTCTTTCAGGGCATTGAAGATCTAATGTAATTAACAAAACCATCAATTCCACCCTATAACAGAAATCCCTGAAGGAAAATGTAAATAGACAATAGCTACGTTTAAATGGACCCAAGTAATCAAATTAATAGCCTGATTGGAATAAAAATGCTTAATGTAAACATCCCATTCAGATAACACTCATTCAGATCTAAACTTTGTGCTGATTGAGAGGTGTGGGGTATGCCGATAGTTAATCTGATCATGGTGCATTTAAACCCTTATTCATAATGTAGGTCATTAATGCGCATGTCTGTTAAATTTTGAATAGACCTACAATATGTTGGCTTAAAAAAACAAAGGGATTTGGTTTATAATGCGATTGTGTACATAATAATGAAGGCTTGGAGATATAAAACCATGACCAGAAAAAATAAAAGCACACTCCGAAGAACATCATACTGCTCCATTTTTAATGAGCGCAGCCATATTTGTTTACAACGTAAGTCTGTTTCTTCTTCTACAGCTGTTTCCAGTATTTTAAATCTTCTGCGTCAGAATTATTTAGTCCAATCAAAAGTGTAGTGGATGTAAACGCTTGTCATAATCATAGGGCACATGTACACAGTCAAATTCTAAACCGCACTTTGATTGGATTCAAAATATTTTGCTAATGGAAAAATATCTAGCCAAATCCGGGATCTGAAGATATTGAGAAGCTGTGGCACAACCTGAAACAAGCCAGTGGTAGTGAATTCAAACCGTTTTGATAAGGGAAGTGGGTTATCTTTCATTTACATTAATTTAAAAGACCCCTTGAAATGGAACTTATCTTACTAAGACAATACATTTTCACAATGAATAACTCCTTCATCCAGTAATCAGTTAACAATAATCATTTACACAACACTGTGGAAACTCTATACTTAAGTATCCAGCCCACAGATTGTACCTCTCATGAAGTGCAATCAGACTGAAGTGTCCACTTGAGACCTTGCGTTGGAACATCAGGTAATGTTGAGAGGAACCCACACACACACTGTCAGGAAGTCATATACTCCACTCACCTCTACCTGTGCTACTCTTCAACCATTGACTGAAGTTCCAGATTCAAGTGGCTCTCACTCACCACATCCTTGCTCAGTCATCTGGCCTGCCAATCCTGAACTCATCTTTGATCGCTGCCTCCTCGCCAGTTTATGATCTTCCAGGACCATCCTGTCAATTTCTCCACTGCTCAAGCCGGTTCTGCTTCCTATTACTGCCTTCTCTAGGTTCTGCAGCTGAGAGCTATCATATAGGTAAAATAATATTAAGAATACACATCAGCACATCTATATGTCTCTGTGTAATTGATTTTTCAGTATGACTGAACCCACAACAAAAGGCAGACCTGGAGGCTCTCAATGGTGAAGTCGTTGCATTCCACACTATGGTGGAGAGACTCAACTCCATGGTACAGACCCTGTCTCAGCAGCTCCACTCCATGATTTTGCATGTCTGACATATTGGAATGGAGAGGATAGAAAACCTGATGGACTGAGGGCAAGGCTCAAGAATGGGCAGCTGCCCTCTATTATCAGCAGTCACTCCTCTGCAACAACTACTTCTACTTCATTGCCGAGCTGCGTAATACCTTCGTGCCTCCCTCGAGCAACATAGGGGTAGAGGTCCAGCTCCTCCATCTATGACAGCACAATCGCTGCAGCAGATTTCCGGACCCTGGCAGCCCAACTCTACTGAGGAGATTCTGCACTAATCACCATATTCTTGTAGGGATTGGAGGACTACATCTGCAACCCAGGTAATTCGGGGGAGGATAGCACTTGGCTCAAGCTATTCCAAACCTTTCACTCTTTCAATGAAGCCATGTCAATTCTGCTCAATTTATCTACTCAGCTCTTCTGGATACCGGAGCCGCTGACAACTTAATCTCATCTAAACACATATCCAGCCTTTGCATCCCATTAGAAGTGTTGGCTCATCCTACACCCAGTCCCGGAGGATAATTCTTCAACTCTTGCACTTCCCACCTTGCTCTTGGAGGATATCCCCTTACCTTACCGGGATCTGTCGGAAGTCTTATCCCAGGCAGCCTCCATCCTGCCTCATTGTGAGTACTACATTGCGATTCCGCCTTCCACCAGTGGCCATCAAAGTATTCAAGGAATTTATACGGAGATTCTCCTCAGCTCTATTCCTCCGGCACCCTGATCCCTCCAGACTGTGAGGTTGGTGCATGGGCAGTGCTATCCCAACAGGGCCCAGATCGCAAGCACCTACTACTTTTTTTTATTATCTCCCACTGAAAGACACTATGGAGTAGTAGACAGGGAGTTGGCGGCCATAAAATGGGCACTGGGGGAGTGGTGCCACTTCATCATCGGAACACCAGGCCCCTTTCTCATCTGGACGGATCATCACAACCTTATCCATATCAGATAGGCAAAACTATTCAACCCCTGCCATGCCCGGGCAAGTCCAGGCTGCCCAGATCACCAACCCAGCTCCGCCTGAGACCACGCTGAACAGGTTATATCTTCCCTGACGGTGCATCCAGGAGGCACTGATTTGTGGTTACTGTTCTTCCATTGCTGGGCACTCTGGAATGGGCAGGACTCTCCGCTTTCTGATGGCATTCTATGAATAGAGATGACAGGGAGATTTTGGTGCCTGCAACACCTGCACTTGGTCCAAACCTTCCAATAAGAAACCAGCTGGTGGTCCTCATCCTCTCTCTCTACCTTCCCATCCACTGTCCCATGTTAGGATCGAGTTTGTCATCGGTCTTCTCAAGGCAGACGGTATGACCAACATCGCTACCTGCCCAAAAGTTTGTTCACTGCACCAAGGGAGCCTGGATCCATGCAAGAGCCTCCATTACCCGGGCCAACACCAAATACCAGAGACATCAGGAAGCAAGGGGCCGCACCAGTCCCACTTACCAACCCAGCAACATGGTATGGCTTTCCAGTAAACACCTTTAACTTAACACAGACTGCATAAAACACATCCCCGGGTTCATTGGTCCATATCCAGTCATCCGTCAAATCCATGCCGTCACCTACCAACTTCGCCTCCCAGCTCCCTCAGGGTCCATCCAGTGTTCCACTGTTGCCTGCTGAAGCCAAAGGTTATGTCACCCATAGCTCACCCGGCGACCAAGCCTACTCCTCCTTGCTTCATTGATGGGGGGCCCATTTACACTGTCCAACGCATCCTGGACTTCCACCTGCAGGGTCGTGGATTCCAGTACCTGGTCGACTGGGATGGTTACAGGCCTGAGGAACGCTCCTGGGAACCCGCCAGGAACATCATGGACAAGTCCCTCATTCCCCAACCATTGGCTGAAGTTCCAAATTTAAGTAGCTCTCACTCACCACATCCTTGTTCAGTCATCTGGCCTGCCAATCCTGAACTCCTCTCTGATATACTGTACATCTCCACACCAGTCGAAGATCTTCCAGGACATTCCTGTTTGCTTCTCCACTGCTCAAGTCGATTCTGCCTCCTGCTCCTGCCTTCTCTAGGTTCTGCATCTGAGAGCTATCATCCGCTTTAAATAAAAAAAAACATTGGCACTAATCTACGTCTCTGCGTAGTTCTGACGCACAGGCAGCTTGTTGTTATACAGTTGTTAAAAGCTAAAAAAAATATTCAGACTTAAACTATCATAAATTAAAGTACAGTTTGTATTTTCATTCCTCCATTTGAATATTTGACCATTAATGAAATAACATATATAGAGGTACCATGGAAATCCAGAGGTCTCGAGAGAGCACAATTAGAATCGTCTCTGGAAGATGCTCTGGAATTGAGCAATGATGCATGTTACTGCATTACATGAGCAGCTCAGGGAACCAATCAATTCGGTGTATCTGATGTAGGTGGGCCAGAGGCGAGCTAAGCTGATGATGACAGTGCTTCAATATCTGGGATCATTTAGTAAACATTAATAGATGGCTACAGATAAACACCAGATGCTTGAAACGGGTTTGACTATAACAATGAACGAGTTAGACTTTGCTTTTAAAGCTGCATTAGGTAACTATAATAAAAGTCACTTTTTGTAATTGTTCCTTAAACTGTCCATATGTCCTGAAAGTAGGAAATGAGATTAGTAATTTGTGAAAAAAAAAGCAGCTCCATTGGTCACGCCTACTGCTCCTACTGCGATTTGCAAGAATCCAACGCTCCCGGTAGAAAACACTCAATCAGAGCCAGAGCAGCGTCTGATGGAGTGTCTGACATATGTCTATCACTCCTCAGACACACCACGACCCGCCCCTCGCTCCGCTATGCAACTATGTACGCAACCGCCTGAGCTCTGTCAGAACAGCTAGCGGCAGGAAGCTAAGAGTAAGCTATGGCCTAGCAACAGGACAACATTTTTTCTAGCTGTGTGGAGGTGAGTTTATGTTTTGCTCTTACCAGTTCACACCCCATTGCTTACGCTTGCCGCTTCAAGTTGCGTCAGCTGAGATTCTCAACTAAGTGGGAGGAGCAGGAGGGCCTTGGAGGTTGGGCATGAGGGAGGGGGGGTGATGTGAAGCTTGTTTGAGTTAAAATTTTCAAGCAAAGTCTGCTCTCCTCTCAAAGTTACCTACTGCAGCTTTAATCTAAAGACGAACAGAAAACCACGTTTGAATCATTCCTCTGCAAGAAAGATGTTTTTGCTATTTTACCGACTGGATACGGCAAGAGTTTAATGTACCAGTTAGGTCCACTGGTAGCTCGCTCTGGATACGTCACACCGTGCATTGTTGTGATTGGTCATGGTGTTATCCAATTGATTGTTTTCAAATGCATGCTCGGTTACGCCCCTCGAGTTATGCCTTTATTATTACTCATTGCCTATACCCTTAATCGTAATAGATTAGGATCTGGATTTTTCCAGGCTAATATAGAGGCCAATTTATGTGTAAACGTTATAGTACAATATGTAACATGAAGCAAACTCTGATTCAAAAACAAAAAAAAAATTTTTCTTGAGATTTTAAAAATGTTCCACACAACAAGCCAGTCAATCTTCAAACTGTGGTGACTCTCATGACCTTAAGACAAATTGAATGTATTTTTATTTCTAAAGCATTTTTATTTAACAACACAAAAATGTGATTGAAAATACGCAGTTTAGGTTGGCTCATTGCACTTAGGTCGATGGGCAAAAAATCTAACCAAATCAGCTGTGAGAAGGCGGTGGATTGGTTCTTTCTGACTGAACATACTTTGATATGAACATCAATACTGCTGAAACCATGAAAAAAGGGTCACAGATAGCTGATCCATTTTTACTCACAAGCCAGATTCAAATCCTTTAGTAAAAGCATCTGCCAATGGTATTAGAAAAAGAGAGAGGAAGTCACCTCCCACATGGAATCAGTCAAAGTAGTATTGATCACTCTTGCCTTCATTTCAGCTGGATAGTTAAAACTGATTAGGGCACCGGAACTGAAGTTAATTCTCAAGGATTGGCTTTCTATAACAAGAGAATGACATAATCAATGAAAATGATCTCCCTCTCTTGTGCTACAAAATCTAACTTCTCTCAAACGCTATTTTCACACTACAGACAAAATTGCAGCAAATCTGACTTTGCCCATATGCAACCCCTATCTGATTTTCTTTTGGCAGTCTGAATGGCAAAAATCAGATTTTTTGTAGGCTTATATGTGGCATTAAATCCAATATATATAAAATTTGATATATATTTGATGTTTTTGAAAGTGACTGCAATCTTAATGCTCATGTCACATTAAATCATCTTTTACGTGACTGACAACAGACAGGTATCACTAATCTGTGCAGGAGGATTCAAACAGATTAACAAACATGGCATCTACTGAATAAATAGAGAGTAAATAAGTGCAAAGTGAGATTTTTGACTGTGTTAGTGGAAATTTTGTGAGTTCTGATCGTGCAGGAATTCACTAACATCTGTAACTGACTAAAATCTGTAGCTGCTGTTTTTACTTCCATAAGCGGGCTGCGTCTGATCATAGGAGTGAGCTGGGACTAAGCGCATAAGATGGAGGAACTTGGCAGCTGCCAGTCATGAAAAAAGAAACAGGTACTTACAGGAAATCTGACTGACTGAGCACATGGAGATAACAGGAGATACCCTGGAAATCCAGAGGTCTCATGAGAGCACAATTTGAAATGTCTATGCAAGACGCTCTGGCATCAAGCAATGATCCACGTTACTACATGACATGACCAGTTCGGGGAACCGATCAAATGGGTGTATCTGATTTGGGCGGGCCAGAGGTGAAATATGCTGATGACGACAGCGCTGCAATGTTTGGAGTCATTTAAGTAAACACTGAAAGATGGCTACAGATCAAAACCAGTTGTTTCAAACGGCTTTGGCCACTACAATGAAGGCTTAACCCTCTAGGCGCCAAAGTCGCAATATTGCGACAAGCAACATTGCTGACTTTAACGAGCCACAGCTGGAGATAGGGCCACTATTTTAATTACTACTTTACACCAGGAGATGGCGGACATGTGTACCTTTAATCTTGGGCAACTTTTTGGGTGTGTTACCATGGAAACTTTTGGAGTAAATTGGCCTTTAAGTCAGAGCCGCGAGCGGGGGACGCGAGGTACAGCTGATGCGTTCACAGTATAGAGAAAGCCAGTTTTAGAAAGATAAAACTTATGAGGCCAAGATGTCGGAGTTCCCCACAGGGAAGTATTGGCTTATTCAGATTTTGAAGAGAGATATTTACCTCAGATCTGTTCAGTTGTCCCGGGAGAAAGTGAAACTAAAATGTCCCGTAGCAACAGCCAGTCCCGTTTCGCCATGACGCTCCAAAAGCAGCAACATTCCAGCTCTGCATCACGTTCTCCCGGTGAAAGAAAGGTATGTGTTCGGGTAGCAAGGTGGTCATCACAACGCTAATTGTGATCGAGGTGGGAGGGATGTAAAAATCAGTGGATATAATAGCAGATGCGATTGAAAACAGGAGAGAAAAAAGACCGCTTATAAACGAGTAAACAGCAGTAAAGTTCTCTGTCCCGCTGCAAGTGAGGATGATGATGATGATTTTGGCGAGGTTTGCTTGACAGATGAGGAAGAGTAGAATCACCAGTGGATCAGACAATTTGATGAGCCTGTTAGTTATTTTTGGGTCTGTAAAATTCTGTGGCCAATATTTTCTTTCTGTTGATTTTATATAGTGAATAGAGTAACGGAGCCACATAAGAAAGGACATAAACAGATATATCCACCTGTTCTTGAAAAAAAGCCACACAAAAAAAGAAACATTTAGATGTAGAAAATACATATATTGAAAAATCTAAATAAAAAACTAAAATTATTGATGAAAAAAAAGTTTTAAACAATGTAAAAAAGCAAAAAATTGTAAAAGTCATGCAATCCAATAGTGCCAACACCTGATGATGTCATAATATGCAAATTAGATGTATGATTTCGCTCGTGTCACAAACTTTGGATCATGCTGAATATTTTTCTAATCTACAGTGTACCTTTATCTATAACCATATTAAAGCTACAACATTTTGAACTAGTGATATCAAAATGGAATATTTTATAGAAAACACCCCGGCGTCTAGAGGGGTAAGACTTGGCTTTTCATCTAAAAGACGAACAGAAAACCACACTTGAATCATCCCTTTGCAAGAAGGAAGTTTTTGCTATTTTACCGACTGATACGGCAAGAGTTTACTCTATCCGGTTAGGTCCACTGGTAGCTCGCTCAGGATATGCCATACCGTGTATTGTTGTGATTGGTCGTGGCGTTATCCAATTGCGTGCAGTGGGAGTTCCAAACACATGCTTGGTTCTGCCCCTCAATTTGCCCTTTTCATTAATCGTTGCCAGACCCTTAATCTTAATAGATTAGGGTCTGGATTTTTTCAGGCCAACTAGGAGATTTACAGAGGAGCACAGATAAGGTCAGATCAAATGAGTCATAAGGAAGTACTTTCACAGGAAAACACAGTCATACAAGGAGCAGGCAGGGCTAAAAGTCACCAGTGGATTACAACACTCAGGTGATTTGGGAGATATGGAAAGTGTGATGGATCCATTGTAATGGAGGGAGCTTGAGATGGATGGTGGATCGACTGATAAGTACTTGGATCCCATAAGGACAGATGAAACTGAGGGAGATATTTTTAGATATAAATTTGAAAGGGATATCACTGGAGGATAACCAGACCTTCTGACTTGTGAGATACATACGTAGGAGCGTCTCTTCTTTAATGGTTAGCGATGCAGCAATTCTGTTCAGTGGTGTAAATCAAAGTGGCAATTGTAGATGTCCAGATCTTTCTGCAGCAGCGGATGTGATGTACAGACTTGAGTCTGATTTCCTTTTCATCAGATTTGAAGTGTGGGGGTGGGTAAGGAGGCTCCAAAAACAGAGAGTCGAGATGCTGCAGATTTTTGAGATGTGTAGGCATATTTGACCAGGTTGCTGAGTCCAGTTAGATGGGTTGGTGCATGTTACACAACAGGGCTGCTTCCAATTCTTGATACATTCATTTAGTTATGTCGTTGGACTGCATATGATAGCTGGATGTTAAACTGACCTAAATCCTGAGAGCTGAACAGAAATATTCCCAAACTGGGGAAATAAACTGAGGGCTGCAATCAGAGAAAATGTCTTGTGGAATGCCATGGAGCTGGAACACATGCTGGACTAGCATGTTGAGTTTTCTGGAGCGCTGACGGGAGTTTCTTTAAGGCAACAAGATGACAGGTCTTGGAAAAGTGGTTAATTATGGTGAGTATTGTGGTCATATCTTTGGATGTCAGTCATGTAACAATGTCAATGGCAATGTGTGAACAGGGACATTTTTTCTCATTGTTGTGCTCGTTCCAAAAAAGCACTGGCTGAACTGCGCCCTCCAACCAATGAGGCCATTCTTCAAGCAAGAGCTGGATGGCAAGCAGCTCCCAAGATCCCTTGTCTTGTCAGCTTTCTGTAAGGGTGAGATGATGAGAAAAGAATGTACAGGGGTTGAGTTTATCCGTCTCCGATCTTTGAGATAACACAGTTCCCACTCCGTTGTTGGAGGCATCCAACTCCAAAATAAACTGGTTTTACAGATTGGGCTGAACAAGGATGGGAGCATTAATCGTTTTTTGACGTGAGAAGTGAGAGAAGTAAGTCAAGTGAAGGTTTGACTGTAGTTTTTCATTCATCTGTTGTATAAAGTTGCAAATCTGAGGAAGTGTTAGAGTTGTAATCTTAAAAAAACAGTTTTCACTTGAAAAGAGCCTTAGAAAAACTTAATACTGGAACACAATCTATTTTTTCAAAATTTCATAATCCAATAGCACTTGTGTCACTGTGATTTCCAAAACTTTTGCATAATGTTATTGAAAAAATAATGGACGTGTGGCTTACTGATCAAATGCATGGAGAACACTGGCGTATCTCAGTAATCATTTATAATGCTATGGTTCATTTCTTCTCAGCAATTGATAAAATGAATAACTATAACTCAGCCAAGTGTTTACAAGCAGAGATGGATGGGATTAGCTAAAGTGAGAACTAGTCATGGAATTGTTTTCAGTGAATAATAAGTGAAGAATCAGGTAATGGGCAAATGAGTGAATAAGAAAAAACTGCAAATGTGTTTGACTTCCTGAACTCGAAAGTTAAAAGGAATCTTTAGAAAACATGAGCTAACACTGCCTTGATGGCTGCAAACAGGGAAACTCTTAAAAAATGTCCAAAAGCTTCTGCCTCATCCCTTCTAAAAGTAAGATTCAGAGATTTCCACAAAGAAGCATAGCTTCTATATTTGCACAACACTCCTCAAATCTAACATGTATATATATACTAAATAAACTTTTACACTTTTCTAATAAAATGTCGTCACAAAAAGGATTCTCACTTTTATTCAATGTTTTTATGTTTGTTTTGTGTACAGCTCAACTGATGCTCTTAGTCAAAAAAGACTCCAGCATAGAAACAAACGCAGACCCAACCTCGGCACATTAGAGATGACGAGGCAGGCTTTACTTAGAGACAGCAGACAAGGGTGAATAAAAGTGGTTGTGGTTCTTAGAATACCAACAAATTTAATCAATTATAAAAAATAAATTTAGGCTCAATACAGTTGATTTACAAATTCCAGGAAAAGTTTTAGACTTCCTTAATCTTAACCCTCCCAAACTGCTATCTAAAATATACAAAACATTAAATAGAATAGATGAATCAATAGCCCTTCCTATTTCAAAATGGGAGATGGACTTGTCCATCTCAATAGACCAAAACCTCTGGTCTCAAATTTCATTAAGAACCTTTAAATTTCTTAAAAATCCTAATCTACGATTAATACAATATAAAATCCTTCATAGAGTGCATTATACAGGGCAACGGATGTTCAAGATGGGTTATACGCCGTCTGATACCTGTTTACAATGTACAAGCAATCTACCAGACAATTATATTCATGCTCTTTGGTTCTGCCCACCTGTTAAGAAATATTGGTACCAGATATGTGAAGATCTATCAAAGTGTCTGAAATGTAATATCACACCTGCTCCCACAGTTTGCTTGCTGGGAAATGTAGATGAAGTTACCATGGATACAAAGTCTATGCAATTATTTTACATCGCCTTATGCATCGCTAAGAAAAATATCCTCTTGAACTGGAAAAATAAAAATACTCTGAATATTAATCAATATAGAGATCTCCTTCTGGATTACATTGGTCTAGAAACGGCATCTGCCTCCACATCTGATCAATCTTTCTGGTCACCCTTGATCAGTTCCATCACCTAGTGGGGTCGGGCCCTTGATTCCGTTCTGTGGGACACGGTTGCCGATGTGGAGCTTAAGGGTTGGTGGTGACTGCGGGGAGGTCCTTGGGGGTGGGTCCGCTTGCGGTTCGGCGGTAGGTGCCGTGACCCTCGCCTGGGGTGGGACTTTGGGGGCTTTGTGTGGTGACTCCTAGTGGCTGCATGCGGCGCCTTAGAGGGGTCGTGCTGGCGGACACGGGTTACTGGCCTGGTGCTGTGCTGCTCTGGGGGGGTCTGGGCTGGGCCTGGGGCTCGGGGTTCTGGGGCGGCGTGCCCCCCGGCTGGGGCCCTGGCTGGGGCTTGGCCGGGGGGGGGCGCTGCTGCCCTTTCCATCTCCCCGGGCTGGTTCTTGTCGCTTGCTCCCCGGTGGCCGCTTGCCGCGTCTGGGCGTCGGCGAGAGTGCGTGGCGGGTGGCCGGCGTCTCCGGGCCCGATCGGCTATATTGACACTGGACATGGCTCCTGGGTCTTGGTCTTAGCCCTCGCGGGGGTGCTGAGGTGGGGGCCTCTGGCCGGTGTTGGTCGGCCTCCACGGTGACTGACCAGTTGGTGGGGTGTGGGCTGGTGGGTGGACGTGCTGGGTTCTGTTGCCACCCGGCCATCGGGCGGTAGTAGCAAGGCTGGAGGATGTCGGCCTGGGGATTGGCCGCCCGGGACTTCGGTCTGCTCACGGGCCTGGCGCGGCATGTCCGGGGTACCCGAGTCGGTGGTGCGCCGGGTTCCGGCCTCGGCGCGGGGGTCCTCGGACGCTGGCGGTGCCTGGGGCGTCTCTTATTGGCGGGGAGGCTTTTTACCATCTAGCACAGGCGCTCTTTTTAACGGGGTGCGCTTGGGACGGGAGGGGGGAGGGCGTTGAGGGTGAGGGGGGGCTAAACTCAACCTGGGTGTCTAGTGACATGTGTTTTGTTAGCAGTGTGAATGTTGGGAAGGATTTAGGTATGCCCCTGGCATGGGGGCTGGTGGATTGCCGGGGCCCCCATGGGGCTCGGGGGTGCCGCTGCCGTGGGCCCCGACTTGACGTGCTGGGGCCTCCCACCCCTGGTGGATCGGGCCGAACGGGGGTGCCTATTGGAGTCAGCAGGGGAGCTGGCTCCCTGGGGTTGGCAATGGTCACCCCAGTTATTTTCTCCCCATCCCCATGCCTCTGTCCACCTGCTCCTTCATTCTACCATTCACAAGGCCTTGGGACGTGGGCACGTCACTGGGGTGCGGGATGGAGCTTCCGTCTTCGCTACCCGGTGGCGGCCTGGGTCCCGATTTTATTGAGCAACTTAGACACTTACACTTGCAACATTTACAGGGAACGCACATGTAGGGACCTGGCGGTGTGGCGCATTGGCGCTGGGGGCGGGACCCCTCATGGGGGGCCCCCTATAGGGGCCCGTTGTGGGGGCCTCGCCTGTGGTGCCGGCACCCACTGGTTAAACGCATCTAGACACTGAGGGCCCGGGGGGGGAGATGGGGGTACCCGGCAGTATTCCCATGTCCCCCCCCCTCTGTTTTAAGTGCACATTAGAACAACACGCAACAACACCACATTGAGCTGGTGGAGAGAGGCTGGGGGGTCTTTCCACACCCCTGTTCGTTGGACCATCAGGGGTCGGAGCCCGGATAGAACATCACGCCGTCTGGTCGGGGTCCTGGGCTGGTGGGCTGCTCTTGCCGGTGTGGGGGCCTTGGCGGTCTGCTTGTCCCCGTCCTGGTGGGCAAAGGGGTCTGTCTCCTGGGTGCAGGGGCAGGGTTCTCTATTGGGGCGTCTGTCCCTGGGCCTGGGAGTATGGAGTATAGTGTACGTATGGGGGGTATGAATGAGTGTATAGCGTCCTTTTTTCGTATGTCCTGTATTTGTAAGAATGTGTACGCATGAGAGGGAGGGTACGTATGAGTGTCTCTGTCTGTCTATGTCTGCCTGTCAGGTTGGGTGTTTGGCTGCTCTCTGGCCTGATGCATCTTCTTCCCTCCCCGTCACTCCCCGTCGGTGATGGTTGCTCCTGCCCACTGGTTGATGATGAATCTCGATGCATGGGGCTGGGGGTCCCGGTTGCGGCCCGGCTCGGTCCTGGTGCATGTCGGGCGGGTCCTGGGTGGTCCGGGTGTTGGGCGGCCGCTGTTTCGGGCCGACGTCCTCCTTGGATTGACTGGGGCACCTCTTATGGGGGTGCCGGGGTTGTAGAATAGGTTGGTGCCGTCCGGTGGATCGGTGGGGACCGTGCCTGGCGCCCAGTCCTCCTGCCGGTTCCAGGACTTCTGCTGGCTGGTCTGTTCACCTGGTGGGGCTGTCCGGCATTGGCTGGGCCCCTGATCTTGGCGCCCTACGTGGGGCGGGATCTGGACCCTGGAGCTGGAAGATCTGGATGTCCAGGTGCCGGCTGGGCGCGGCCTGGGGAGGGCGTACATCCGCTGTGGCTCTTGCTGTGGCTCCCTGGCGTGTGGGTGTGTGGAGGCGGGCCGGGTTGTTGGCGGTGGGTATTGGTCCGGGGTGGCGGCGGCGTGTGTTGTCCGTCGGTTGGCTGCGGATCCTCCTTGCCTGCGGCGGCGGCGGGGGGCCCTTGTCGGCTGGTCCCTGGTTGGGGCCCCGCTGGGGTGCCCCTGGTCCCCGTGGCCTCCGGTTCCTGATCCGGGCCCGCCCTGGCGTAGCCGGTTACCGGCGGAGCCCGTGGGCTCGTCACTGCGATCTCTCGGGCCCCAGCATTGCGGCTGGTGGGTGCTCCCCTGGGGCTTCCATCTGTTCCTCTCTTGGTGGGTGATCGACCCTGCGCTGATCCGCCTGTGGACTCTGTACTCTGTGGGACCCTGGATGCATACATCTCTTGCCTCCTCCATGTCTGTGCCGATTCCTGTAGGACGGATTGACGGTTCCTTACACCAGCTATCAATCACTTGCATGGGGAAACCTTATTCAGACCTGCATGCTCGCACACACATAGGTGTGGGGACATTGGTGAGGACGGACATATCTTAAGCTGAGGTTATCATCATTAGTTAGTTGTTTACAGGAGCTTACCAGAAACATTTGTATTATGTTCATTAATGGCATTGCAGTGACGGAAAATTCTCCACGTCCTGCAACAAACTTGTGCATTGGTTCTGTTGCTCTTTCTGTGTCTCTGTTGTGTATTCTCCAAGCCACAGACGGTCCGGCAGATACCGCTTGTGCTGAGCCTGGTTCTGCCGGAGGTTTCTTCCTGTTAAAAGGGAGTTTTTCCTTCCCACTGTCGCTGCATGCTTTCAGTGGGGATTGTGAGATTCACGAGCAATCTCTGTGGTTCTGTAATTTCTACACTAAACATTGTATTGTAATAACTCTTTTGTAAAGTGCTTGAGATGACATCTGTTGTGAAATGGCGCTATATAAATAATGATTGAATTGATGATTAATCAATGCTTGTGTGTAGTGAATGTGTAATTCTTAGTTTATTCTACTTGATCGACGAAATAGGTTTGGTTCTGTACAGTTTGTTGTTTTTGTTTTGTATTACTGTTTCTCTGCCGTCCGGCAGAGGTGGAGGACTGGGATGTTTTCTTGTGTTCTTTGTTTGCCTCCCTGTCTTGTGTCGTCGGTTCGCCCCTCTGTTGGTCCGGTTTCTTTTCTTCACCTTCTTCCTTTCTCCCTTCTTGTCTCAGTTTAATGTCCATGACGTCAGGAAATTGAACCCACAGTAATCACTAATAAAGATTTTTCATACATATACATCAAGTGGCGTACTACAGCGAAGCTGTAATACTCTGCTTGGGAAAGTAAAACTGTTGGGCTTGTACTTGGTACTCAGACACCAATTCTGAGTAGCATACTGCTAGACAGGACACGTAAAAAAAAAAAAAAAAGTGGTTGTGAGGCTAGAACAGTTGGTGACTTGGGGACTTCTACTTTTCACACTCACAGTGGTTTGCATTTAAATTCAAATGCTTGTTACGGGTCATTTCACAATTCCCTGTTTTTTAATGGTGCATTCAAAATGTGCTTGTCAACACAGTAGACTCAGAAATTACTGCATGTTGCATTTATCCAGTGTTTGCATTGACATCAATAATTGATCAACAGGAAATACATATGTTTCAATACTGTGACCATCAAAACCAAAAGATAAATGTGTTACATTTGGAGGTTATATAAAACACACGAACACAATGGTTACATAAAACCACTGCTCAAATGTATTTTTTCTTTATTGGAATCCTCACCGTTTCATGCTCTCAACTCTGCTTGATTTTTCCACAAGTTATTATATTTAAAAAGAGACCACACCCAATCACTCTTTCTCCAATTACATGCTCCGTCTTAGCAAATAAGGGGCTGTAAAGCAATGCAATTTTGTCTTTTCAGGTTTTCAAGCGTGTTGCAAAGTTTCATTCTCATAAAAAAGTGTCATATCCTGGAACAATCTGTTTTTTTGTCAGAGGAACCCTTTTTTTAGGAAGTATTCCCCTCCTAAATGGAGGCAAAGAGTTTCAGGGAAACACTTCAAAAGGAGAGAATATTTATGGCTGCTGGTGAGTAATTGTATTTTTCCAAATGCATTACTATGTCAAACTGTGCCACTGGCCTATGCTTCGCTTCTTTTCAGAAAGCATCTCAAAATGCATCTTTTATCCATTTCGCGCAGTCAACTGCTTTACATAATATCCAAAACCATGTTTTTTTTAATTTATTCTAAAACTTGAGCCAATAGTCAACCTAAATCTGTAGAGCAATTAGAAGAAGTAGGTGGGCTACAGTACCGAAACTCAATTACACCATGTACCTGAAACATAAAATATTCAAAAAAAAATCTACAAAAGACTTGATTCCATAGAGATTGAGATAAGGATAAGGAATATTCAGTCTTCAATGGAATTTTAATATATGCATTAGGATCATACAGGAAGCCCTGTTGGGCCAACACTCTCTCCCTGTAACATTGTGTACATCTGGCTGCCTGTGTGAGGGTTAAGCTTATGTCAAACTTACCTACTGTAATCACAACAATAACAGAGGAATCCTTCAGTTACAGCAGTGTATATTAAATGTCCATAATTGTTCAACTTAGTGTCGAGGATTATACTAAAAGGTTTACTATCAAATCTGTTTTAGTATCAAACAAAAATACACAAAAGCAGTTTTAAAATGATGATTCCCCTTATCAAGGGGATAAATGATATTGCATCACATATTAACCTTAATTTATCACATTTTCTTTTTTTTTCTTTTTTTAATCACATTTTCAGATGGTTACATTTAATTTATCTTGTCACAGCCAAGGTAATTACTGCCAAAACTTTAAATACCCACTCTGATAATCCTTTGAACAATTTACAGCATTCTCAGTGGTCTTTAAATTATGCTTATTCAGGTTTTAGCCAAAATCACAAAGTCTGTGACATTTTATAGATGTAGCTTCTGCGAATTGGCAGTAGCTGATTAGCAATTTGCCACTGTGTTGCAGAGGGGAATCGCCGGCATGGAAGACCCAACCCCCTGTCCTTAGCTGAGAGCTCTGTGTGTACGCTCTCTCTCCTGCTAGCTTACAGCCCCTCACACCCCTAAACTTGCATTACCAGTAAAACAAAATAAGTTCATATTCAAAGATTAACAGTAAAAAAAGTACTGGGATCACACCAAACCTCCTTGGCTATTTCAGGCTCAAATTGACACACCTTTATATCAGTCTCAGGCAGTGATCTAAATATACTAATTTCAAATGTTTGCATGTCCAAGACAGTTTAAGGCTTGAGGCTCTTAAGAAGAGACCATGTCAGTGTCAATCCTAACTGGGACAAAACCAGCCTTCAAACAGTATGGGCAGGCTAAATGTCAATCATATACTCCTTGCTTCTCTTAGTACAACCGTGTGGGTAAATTGAGCAAGACAATGGCAAAGCCACTTCAATGTAAAGGAGCAAAAGGAATCTCAAGTTAGCTTTGCATGTTTATTATTAATGTTTAAGTAATATGGAAAATATGTACATTTTAATAGTCTACAATGTACCCAGACTCAAATGATTAATTTTATAACCACTGAGTAAAAAGAACATTATGCTTCTGAATGTCTCTCCAGTTTCTGTTTGTGGCTCATTTCCATAATGGTTGCAATCAGTTTGGGTTCTATGTGTTGGCTAATTTGGATTAAGTTGTTATGAGAACACAGAAGCTTTTGAGTTCTTAACTTTTACATTGTAGTGCAACAAACTATACAGAACTATGCTAAAAACATGTAGACATGGCATTTTAAGCCTAGTGAATTGTAATTAATTACACTCAAAATTCTGCTAAATGATTAGGACAGTGTTATTTTTTATTTCTTTGTTCAATATCTCTTGATTTTGCTTTTCATTTTATTTACTATTTTAACCCTAAAAACTAAAGTAGGTTCAAGTACTTTTAACCATCTAATTTTGCAAATTGCAATAATGGGGTTTAGGCCCTGGACGTTCATGCAGTCAACTCAGCCCTTTTTGCAACACCCTTTCTATGTTTATATATAAACATACACATAAATTTCAACCATAATTCCCATCACCAAGAAGACAGCAGTGGGCAGCCCCAATGACTACAAGCCTGTTACACTTACGCCTGTAGTCATGAAGTGCTTCGAGAGGCTGATCTCCCAGCACATCAGGGCCTGTCTGCCTCCCATCCTGGACCCACATCAGTTTGCCTGCAGAGCAAACCGATCCATGGAGGATACTATCACCATAGCTCTTCACACCGCGATGAGTCACATGAAGCACAGAGGGAGCTACGTCAGGATGTTCTTCCAGGACTTCAGCTCTGCATTCAACGACGTCATCTCAGAGATCCTGGTCCAGAAGGGCTTACATCTGGGTCTCTCTTACCCCACCTACCTATGGATCAAAAACTTCCTGTCAGACCTTCCACAGTCTGTAGTCAGTCTTGGTCCCAGCACCATCACGTTGTGCTCCCCACAAGGATGTGTATTGAGTCCCCTCGTCTTCACTCTGTACACATATGACTGCTCCCCGACTCATCTCTCCAACACCATCATCAAGTATGCGGATGATACCACCGTGGTCGGACTCATCTCAGAGCGTGATGAGTCTGCCTACAGAGATGAAGTCAACAGACTGACAGTGGTGTTCTGTTAATTATCTCAAACTGAAAACCACAAAAACAACATAAATAATACTAGACTTCGGGAATGGCAGTGCAGATCCAGCCCCACTGTACATAAATGGGGATTTTGTGGAAAGGGTCCACCCCATCAGATTCCTGCGGGTGCAGCTATCCGACGACCTCTCCTGGACTATAAACACCACGTTGGTGGTAAAAAAGGCCCACCAGCGTCTCCACTTCCTGAGGGTGCTCAGAAGAAACAACCTGGAGGAGAAGCTACTGGTGACCTTCTACAGGGCCACCATAGAGAGTATATGAGTGTGTGAGTGTTATTTTTTCTGTTTTAATTTATTGCTGCTATCTGCACCTAGGGAGTTGTACTCCAATTTCGTTGTACTAATTACAATGAGAATAAAAGGCTATTCTATTCTAAATGGAAAGCTAATATTCTTCAGATTCCAATGATGCGTTCCATCCACAAGGGTCCAATGAATGATTCAAGAACAATATGAAAGATAATTTGGGCACACTTATATAAAATATTTCTTAGCCTATATACATGATATTTTTCCTTTATTGAAATTTAAAGTATTGCTTCTCCTTTGGGTTAAAATTGCTTGCTTAAAGAAAAACAAAGAACAATAACTAACATTTTATTTTCCAGGAAATTAACATAAAGCTAAACCTCTGCAAGTAGTTTATTAAAACACAAATCAGTATTATCAAGTCATGCAATGTTCTGGAAACTGGAAGAGTAGTTAGCAGATGCAAGCTACCCTTAGTAGTAAAAAATATTTCCCCGTATATATGTGGGCAAAAAAAGAGGGTATTCCTGATTTCTGTGTCATGAATTGCACAAATTACATTGGACATTAATTTTATTTTGACAAAATGTAGGAATAGTAGTGCCCCTACATTAGTCTTATTCGCCTACTATGACTAGTCCAAGTGTCTGCCTTAAAATGTGTTTAAAAATATGGAGGAAAGCAAACGGTAGACTTTTTTGAATGTTGTCATGATTCATCACTCAGCTCCTTTAACTCTATCATCATCATCATCATCATCATCATTATTATCATCATCCTCACCTGTGTCCCCAATCACTCACACCAGTTCCTCCTTAGCTCATGTCTTTATAACCCGTCACCTCCCTTCAGTCAGCACATGATCATTGAAGGACTTCACTGCAGGAGTCTACTCCAGATGTCCACCGTGTGTTTTCCCTGCCGTCCTCATCTTGATGTCCTGTCTCTTTGTTCCTGCCATCCAGACCACCACCATCACGCTGCCCCTTAATAAACAGCTCTGCACGTTGCTTCTGTGTTTGGGTCCATACCTTCATGCATACATCCTGACAAATGTGTTCTTAAGTTTTTGTAAAGCCATCAGTGTGTTTGAAAGCTCTCTACATATTGAGATACTATTAACACCATTTAAAAGGAGTGTTTATTCTTATTTCATAGGGAACTATTACCATGTTCAATGAAGATTAACCACCTTATAGAAATATGTTTATAGGTTTTGCAGCTAACCTTCCTTAGTCCCAATGTCCTGAGCAGCTGTGGGTGAAACCAAGATTAAACTACTGAATTTGAGTCCTGTCCTGTTTTTACTTTATCCCATTTAAAAAAATTGCATTGCCAGGTTTACTCTGCTGAGTAAAAGCTACACCAGGATTGTTACAGGTACAATAATGCATCTAATTAACTGAAGTTTTCGCACTCCAACTCCCCCCCCCCCCCCCTCTCTCTCTCTCTCTCTATATATATATATATATATATAATACATACAGCATCCAGTGTAGGTCCTAGGGAAGGCAAGACCCTTCACGCTATTGCCTACCTCATACTATGATGAGAGACAATGAAATACATGAGATGCCGGCTCAGACGTCGTCCGTACAAACAAGGTCGCTCTCAGGTGCTGGGAAACCAGGGTGCCTTGTTGAAAATTGGGCTCCTGAAACAACAATGCGGAAACGGACGAGATGCTAAAATACGGCTCTGTTGGAATGCTACTACTCAAGTAGCCCTAATCCGAGAGGTTACACAAAAACAAATGTGGGCTTAATGGTTACTTCGATACCCAGAGTCAAAATTGATGGCAAAACACCTAGTAGCTCAGTGTTCCAACATCCACAAGCGGCAACAGCTATCACAACTTGAGATACAACACAAATGCTACAGAACGGAGGAGTCAGGACACCAGGTCAGAGGGGAGATTATACCAACTCCCCCACCGAGGATGGGGAAGTGGCTGACCTGAAAGATAAGATCATGGTGAGACTGAGTGCAAGACCCCGCCCTCAGACGCCGATTGCAACAGCTAAGTAAAGTACCCTCGGAAAGTCTCCTGGACATAGTGAATGCAGCTTGAGAGTGATCCCTACCATGTCAATCACTGAAACCAATGAGCTGATATACAATTCAGCAGCAGTGATCCTAGAGAGGATTTGCTATAAGAGAAACACCTCCAAAGGTGGTGGAGAATGACTGAGCAAAGATTCTTTTGAACTTCCAGATACAGACAGACGGGATGGTAATGGTGAACCAACCGGATATTGTGGTGGTTGATAAAGAGCAGAGGAAAGCCATTGTGGTGGATGTGGCAATACCAAGTGATGGTAACATCAAGAAGAAGGAACATGAGAAACTTGAGAAATACCAAGGGCTCAGAGAGGAGCTTGGAAGGTAAAGGTGACAGTAATACGCGTCGTAATAGGAGCACTCAAGGCAGTGACCCCCAAACTGGAGGAATGGCTTCAGCAGATGCCTGGAAGAACCTCAGAGAACTCAGTCCAGAAAACTGCAGTACTTTGAACAGCAAAGATACTGTGCAGGACCATCAAGCTCCCAGGCCTCTGGTAGAGGACCCTAGCTTGGGATGGATGGGAAAAAAATACCTACGGTGGGTGAGAGTGGAATTCTTATATATATCGGGAGTCGCGTTAACTGATTATTCTCCATATTCTGGCACTCGTGTAAAAAACTCTGAAGGGTTTCCATCTTTTTTACAGATTAGTTTTAAGACCTCCCTCGGACCACTTTATGTGATGCGCAGATATTTTTATTTTTCATCTCTATGCACAGAGTCCAAGTAAATAAATTCCATCCATTATTTATCTAGCTTCTTCTTGAAGGATCGAGGGGGGTCTGGTGCATTCTCCAGCAGTTACCAGGTGAGAGGCGTGGTGGACCTTGCAAAGGTGGCCAGTCCATCCATCCCAGTGCACCCGGTTAGAAACGCACCATAAAGATTGATGTGCATCAGATGTTGTGCGGCATCTGCTGCTGCTTTACCAGCAGGCTATCTTCCGGTACTTTAAGGTTCAGGAAACGGCTCGTTTCTGAGAGTCTTCAACTTATGGTCACTACAATGTGAGAAATGTTTCCTCTTGTTAAACTCTTTGTCTGCAGTGAACAACAGTCTCCCGTCTCTAATGGATTCTGCCTGCAAATCAACAGCTATGATTATCCATGGGGGCAATCTATTCTGTCTGTGAAAAAAAAAATCCAAAACCTCATGTCAATAACTTTAACAACCGACTGCAACAATCAACAATACCTGCAACAATCCGACTATTGGATTACGAAAAAAAAAAGTGAGCATTTTTGTCCCATGCGTTGTTTTGATTGAACACTACTTAACAGATCCTATTGTATTGGTATTAACTTGTTAGGCATACTCTAGCAGAAATCTATGGACCACCTCCAGATTGTTCAGAATGCTGCAGCAAGTTTAAGTAAACCCTTCAAGTTTTCACATCACCCCTTTTCAGTTTCAGTTCCAATGGCCTCTCATCCACTACGGAGTGCATTTTAAAATTTAGGTTTTGACATTTAAAGCAAACACAATTCACCTCCTGCTTAAATCACAGATCATTTTCAGCCTTACATTCCCAGCAGGTTGTTAAGATCATATGAGAAGGCCCTGCTGGTTGTGAAGCTAACTAGAAGACAAATCAAAGGTGCCACGGGTTCTGGAACTCCCTCCCTCTAAGCCTGATATTTGCTGAGTCAAGAAGTGATTTTATAAAGCAGGTCAAAACCCATATTTTATTATTCCTTTTTTTTCATTTGTTCCTTTTTTGCTAGTTTTCTGTTTGTTATTTGGTTTTACTGCATAGAACTTTGTGACTCTTTCTAAAAAGGTGCTATATAAATGCAATTTTACTTTCTAACTAACCCAGAGCTCATGGATATAGATTGCTGTAGGAAGATAGCTCAAAAGGTAAATCGAGAGGCTTGCCTTATGGCTCAGCTTCATCTTCACCACGACAGATGGTTATAGTGCAGATCCCCTCCACATCATGGCTGCACATAGAAATCCTGTCCATAAAAGTTATGAACAGAATCAGTGACAAAGGGCAACCTTGGTGAAGTCCAACTCTCCCTGGAAACATGCTCGACTTACTGCCGGCAATGCGAAACAAGCTCTGACATTGATTTTACAGGGATGTAACAACCTGATCAAGGAGCCTGGTACCCCATACTCCCGGAGTACCCCCCACAAAAATCCCAAATTGACACAGTTGAATGCCTCCTCTAAGTCTGTGCATTCAAAGATTTTATTTCAAGGTCATCAAGCTTCCACATCTAAATATATGCATGGCAGCTTAATTGGCCAATCTAAATTGTCTATATTGGTGAGCGTGTGCATGCATGATTGACCATAAAGTCTCTATGTTGCCATGCAATGGACTGGTGACAAGTACAGGATGTATCCATTCTCTTGTCCATTTATTGCTGGAGGTAGCTAAAAACCAACCAGGGATAAAGCTGGTATAGAAAATGCATAAATATAATTTATTTTGGCCCAAATATTTCTTTAATAGTAATCCAGGTTATTGGTAATTGTATTTCATCCCATTTCTTGAAAGCAAAATAATAATAATAATAATAATAATAATAATAATAATAAATTATACTTTTTTTTTTTTTTTTTTTGCAAGAAAATCTACCCCTACTGGGTCAAATCCACTCCGATTTGGTTGAATTTTACATTGCACAGGGTGGCAGTCAATCACATGGCTATATAGAAAAATCAAGAAAAAAAAAAAAAAAGAGCAGGATAAAATCTGAGGTGTCCATTCATTAACTGATTCAAGCTTTAAAAAAAAGCTCCACAAATACAAGTTAGAAGGCTTGTACTGTGTTTGTAAAATCCCTTGCTGGTTTCTAAATCCATCATTAACTGACTTGTGTCAATGAAACACATAAAACAAAGCAGAACGATAAAGAGATTATAGATTACTGTCCCTTTCTGTCCTGTCCTTCTGCAGCATCAAGCTTGAGTGATGTCTCTCAGTAACTTATTTGACGGTAGAGTTATTGGTGTGACAGACAGACCCCAAAGGGAATCAATATCATGCATGCCTGAGTGGGAAAAATGGCTACATATTTCAGAGTCATTAAATGACCGCAGTTACCACACTGAAAGCAATATTTCTCAATTTCACCTGCCTGTTCTTATCATGACATTGGTCAGATATGGAAAATTGAAGAGTCACAAATCGCAAACCTGTGTAGCTTTGCACTTTGCAGAGATTGTCAGGGCTCACCAGGAGGGCTGGCAGGTTGTTGGTGAACAGTGTCTGTTATAAGTCTGCTATTCCTTTTAAAGTAATAGTGTTTACAGGCGCACTAGATCATTTATAACCTTGACCCCTACAATCCAAACACTCCGTTTCTCAGTTACACATGTAAAGCAAAGTCAATTAAATGATTGGGTGACATGGTGTTTAATCAGGTCGAGGTCTGTTGTAAATGGATGCACTCCTTTGGGCAGTCGTTTGACCTTTAATTATCTTCACTCAAAACTGGATTAGACAAAGCTTTGTACTGAGTGTAGACATCGTGGTATCTATCTTTCAATTGGCCCTTGTTGTGTAAGAGTGGAGGAACTGCATGTTAAAAGGGATGGGAATAATTCAAATTCTTTAAATGTGAAGTGCGCACACACTCATCTTGGGCATAAATGTCACACTTATAACAGGCCTTCAATTATAAACCGTTCAAACAGTACAAAAACTGTAACTGTACAAAGAAAAAATTAACATTTTTTAAAAAGCAAGACGTAGTTTTTTGTTTTGTTTTGTTTTTGTGATGGAATCTTAAAGGTCCTAGCATAATTCTACGCCAAAGTTTGAACAATTTGGTAACAAATGTTAGAGTTTATTTAAATGTATTAATTTCCTAAAACAAACATATAAACATAACAACAAACATTAACTATAGTTTACTTATTTTTAGTTGGATTAAGGGGAAGGACCCTCTCAAAAGCATGACATTAGAATGCTTTTCTCTATTAAAAACTGGTTTTGATGTGTTTAGGAATGTTGACTACAAGTACAATGAAATATGTCCAAGTTTTACCCACTGAGCTGTTGATCTGAGTTTCAGCAGATTAATTTGTAATATGCTCTGTTACATTAATTAACCCACTATGTGCAACACAGTATTAACAGTGACAGCCAAACAGACCTTAAGCATGATCCTGCCACCACAGCTGATAGAATCTCATCATCTCTAAAAATTATTCTCACTATGGCAAAATAGCTTGGTCTTTGTCTCATTTGGCCATATAATGTTTCTGAATTAAAAATGTGACTTGATCTGGACTGAGTAACCTAGTTGCCTTTTTTGGATCTATGTTTTCTTTCAGACCATGTTATATTCAAACTAGCTGTCCTGTTGACAGTAACAATTTTTTCAGCATCTTTCAGTTTCAGATGTGAGTTCCTGTTTACTCCTGAACATCATAATTTATTTATTTTTATCTCGAGGTAACTTAGAAAAATTAAGTGATCCAACAAAGGCACTGCCCATGAAAAAGTTCTTGAAAACAAAGTCTGTGCCCAACCAAAATATATATTAGTCTGACCAATTCTGCCTAAAAAAGTGGCCAAACATCCTACTATATACACGTTCTATGCAACTTGCTAAGAAACCTTTTCAGCAAGTGTTATTGGACGAGCAAAAATTTATAATTTTGATGCTATCTTGATAAAAGAAAATTCATAAAACAAATACATTTTTAAACTTAAACTACAGTTGTATGTATTACAGTCATTCCATCCTGAAATGAGCTATGTAGAAGCTATTTCTAAAAACAAATTTGTAAAACATTTTTTTAATTAGTGGGTGAATGTAAACTTATGGTGACATCTGTAAATGTTAAGTGTTATCTAATGAAGTGGCTCTGAATATGAAACATTTCTATGTCTCTATAAATGTTTCAAGTTTTGGTGAAATGTGGCTACTTTGAAGACACATTGTAGACCTGCAAAAAAAAGAAAATAAAAAAGATTTTGAATTGTCAGGCTTTACACTTTATTTATTTATTTTTTTTCTCCATAAGACTTTGAAGGTTACAATAATTATTGTATACTTTTCTTATTGTATTTTCAGAAATGTACATTTTCCAGAACTTATAAAACAAATCTACCAAAGTTTGAGATTAGAGTAAGACTGCAATACATTTTTGTGATGTTCCAACAGTTTGTTTCCCTGTGAAGTGGAAAAGAGAAAAAAAGTAATCTACTGAAAGTATGAGTAGCTTAACACAACTGGAAAACAATCACGTCAAGCACAAATATTTCTATTTAAAAAAAAATGTTTAGCAAGAAACATTTCCTAATGGCATCCTTGTGTGTTGATTTAAAAAACAAAACAAAACACATCTCCTTATGTTTCCCTGTGATGGACTGATAACCTGTCCGGGCTGTATCCAGCCTCTCTCCAGTTGATTGCAAGAGAAAGGCACCAGCTCCTCCATGACCCTGAAGAGGATTTAGCAGGTTTAGAGAATGGATTGATGGTCTGGTATATGACAAACAATAGTCATAAAACTTTTTAAATGTCATGGTTCATCTTTTATGATTTTGAATCTCTCGTCAAATGGATAAGGCATTCTTTAAGATTTTTATATCTGTGTACATGTTTACAATACTTCAAAGCTTTGTTCAGATGATAAAACATATGGAAGCACAAAGGGCATGAAATCAAAATTAATCATATCAATTTTTGAAGAGCCAAGGGTCTGTAAGAAAAAATAACAAAGCGGATGAGTGGGCCAATAAGAGCATGTCCTTCCGGGACATGTCCTGTCCCGGAAGTAAGGCATCATTGTCAAAATAGACGCACGCAGAGAAGTATATTACCTCATTGGCATTGTTTGTCTTTCTGAGACCCAAGCAGCTGGAGTTATATTAATTAACTTGGCATTAGAAATGTTGGGCTTTTGTCAACAACTAGTGTGTATGGGTGTTTTAGGACTATTAAATCAGGGCTGTAACAGGGGAATGCCTGTACCAGATTCAGGGAAAATTACAGCCAGTTAAATCCACAAGGGAAGAGGCCTCCTCTGGCAGCTCTCAGTAATTTAACACGGCTGTCAATCACAGTTTGTAAAGGGCCCCTAAATCCCTTGTCTGTTGTGTGTATAAAACAACAATGGCATAGTTTGGCCAAAGCTTTGTTTTTTAGTTAATATTCTGCAAAAACCTTTTACACTATAAATAAATCATAATGGATGATAATGTGCCTTGAGAAAAACCTAAAAAGTTTATATGTGGAATCATAATTAAATCTTTGAAGCACACAGTCAATTGTAGAAACATGTCTTCGCTGCAGTTTTGTCATAAATCTGTTTACAATATGGTAATCTATTTTAATATATATTTACTTGATTAAACAAAGTTTAGCTCATTACGTTTACTAATTAATTTACATATTTTTTAATTATCTTTACATTTTACTCTCTTTTGTTTTTGAAGATTTTGAACACCAATGACTTTAAAGAAATATGAGATAGTTGGCTGCAATATGCTCTCGACTACTGATGTACATTAAAAGCGGATTGGATGAGAAAAGCAGCTCTCTGAAGGAACTTGGCATTGAGGAACTTTAAAGACCTGAGCCCACAGCCTTTGTGATTGAGCTCAAAACATCATGTATTTAGTTGAGTGTGATCAGTTTTATAGTATTCCTGTAAGTGAATAGGATGCAACACTAAAACAAAGACATTTGATGCATAAAAGGCTTTGTTTACAAGCTAAATAACCTAATGCCTTTTTTAAAGGCTGAATTCGTTTTCATGTGAAATGGAAAAGGGCAAATAGTAATAGGCAGGAAATAAATGAGTAGCTTGACACAACTATAAAGGAATAATTTGATTCACGAATATATATATTTATTTTTGTGTTGTTTTTTTTTGCAATAAACACATTTCCTTTAGGTGTAATTGTGTGTTGAATAAAAAAAAAAGATAAAACCGTAGCAAAAGTCTACAAGGAAGGACTAGCACAATTTAGGGATGAACAAACTGCTAGATAAAGATTAGGTGGATCAAAAAAGTTGACACACCCCTACAAGGGTTTTTTTTTACAAAAAAATAAGACCACAAAAAATATTACAAAGTGTGGTCCACTTTTAATTTGACAAAAAAAACAATCTCTCATAAGGTCTAATAAAAAAAAGTAATGTGGCAACACAGTTGTTGCATGAATTTGCACTGGTGTGGGGAATTCTCCCCTCTGCCTCACAAAGTTTGTCCAAATGTCTGAGGGGAACTCTTCTCTACAGAGGTCATCACTGCCACACAGATCTTCTGACAGGTTTAGCTGGAACTATAGCTCTGTAATTCAAAAACATTTTTTACCAAGGTGAAAACATAAAACATTTGTTAGTTTGGAAGTATGCTTATGTTAACTGATGATCAAAATTAGAATTCCTCATCTTTAGCTGTTGAGCAGTTATCTGCAGGCAGGCCCAGTGCCAGAGGGATTGGTCAGGCCCACTCATTAAGGTATTTGGCCTAAAACAGATTACAATGCCTGTGTAAATCAAGTCATGACCATGCAATGTATTGACCTAAGACAACCAGTAGAGGGTTCTATGATGTATCTGGACTGTTGGAGGTAGTAAATAAGAAACTTGGATACATTTGTATGCCAAAATCGAAATTAGAGCTTGCCTTTATAAAAACAAAACCAAAGCTAGCACATGCATGGACGATGTGAGTACATCATCAGTTGTAGAGTGGCAAGTGCAACCTTGAGTGACATTCTGCTCCAAACCAGTCAGGGCTGGTAATGTACCAATTCATTTGTTGCCGCCAATAAATACAAAAAGGAATTAGAATAATATGCATGGTAGCGGTAATTATGATAAAAACTTTGTGAGAGCTACTGTTACTGTGTGACTCTCTCTCTGTCTGTGTCACTCCCTGTCTTCCTGTGACCCGATTACCTACATATGTCTCCTGTTGTCTCGTTAGTCTTCCCATTGTTGTCCTGCCCTTTATATACCAGAGTATATCTTACTCCCTTAACCAGTTCCTCATCGATTCTACCCTTGTGTGGTTCCCTGCCTTGTGTTTTGTATTCGTCACCAATAAAAGGTGGGAAATAACTTTTCAACACCTATCTCTGAATCTGACTCTGCCCTATAACTCATGACAAGAGGAACTGGCCCTAAAGGGACTCAGCAGAAATGGAAAAGCAAGGAGACTTACGGTGCTTACACACTGAACGCGATAGATGCGACCAAAAAGCGTGACACGCCCCTAGCTGGTCGCTTGAACATTCTCACCGTGAGTGTGTCCAAAGCCAACTCGTCGTGCTTTAAAATATGCCATTTTCATGCACATGAACTGGAAATGTGAAAGGATCCTCACCGGGACCACACTGCTGCCCTCCTCCTCCACCCTCCTTCCTTCCCCCGACCCTCCAGGAGCTCCCAGTGGACTCTGGTCTATGAGGTTACCACATTAAAAATCGGGACCGCTGCTGCGGGGTTAAACCCAGTTGAGCTGCGGCGGAAGGATCGATAAACGCCCTGGCCCATTGTACAGTTTGTGCCGTGAAGGTCCAAGCTTTGCCCCGCTGCCACACCAACTACCAAGCTGAGCAGCTGTCCATCTGTGTGCTGTTAGTAAAAGTTTATATGTGAGTGTCGCAGGATGTGCTTTGGGGGAGACATTACTAGGTCTGGGTGTCCGGGTGAGGAAGCTGTTCTGCAGCAACAATGGCTCTTTTAAGAGCCACCCACAAACATCTTAAGATCAATCCTGTCTAAACAGTTTAACCTCTTTACAATATTTGTTTTTTTTATTCCTGTCTCTGTATAGAAAACAGCTGGTGTCATGTAGCTCGGGGTGATGAGCCACAGTGTTTATCAGTTTACATGTCCTGCTGATGCGATGACTCCATTCAGTCAGATCCAGCATCACTGATACCCCTCAGTTGATTGGTTATTAAGGTGCGAATTGAACCTGTAGATGAGATTTCTTCGATTTCTAAGGCAGACATAAAATGCAGCGCGTATTTTGGGTCGCACCTGAAACGCATCAGCCGCACTACTTGGTCACGTAAATCAGGCAGAAAAGATTTTTTGCAATGCAAATCAGCTTCTGACGTGTCGCAGGATCCCAAGTCACACTTAATCGCGCTCCTCAATGACTTTACATGTAAACTGGACTCTCTGGCAGCGTCTATCGCGTTCGGTGTGTGAGGACCGTTCCCCCTGGAGGAGTTCTGCTGCTGTCGTCGCTGTGCTGCTCCCTCAACTCTCCAGGAGGGTGTGACTAATGTATCTGTTGCATATTTCCTTGCTGTTTGAAATGCTGAATTAAAAGGGCTGTCTGATGTCTCTCCAGCCTTCTTCGTTGCTCCTCAGGACAACGAGCATAAGCCTCACTGTGATCAACCAGCTGCCAGGATGGTTTGGACAGCTTCCCTGTCCTCCAGTGGTCAGCAGTCACCTCTTCTGGGGTCTGCTCCATCTCCCCTGCATGACAGGCCAAATTCTGTCTCCAGCCTCAGTCTACATCCTCTGATCCTCCAGCTGATGTGGCTACCTCTGAGCCTGTGTCTCAGTCCACTTCCTGGAGTTGGTGAAGGAAACGCTCTAGGAGGGCCTAGCTTCCACCTTCATCACTCTCCAGGAGGCTGCGACGTGCCGGCTGCAATTTTCCCCAACAACGAGTTGTCAGCTCCAGAGTCGCTCTCCTTTGCTCTCCGGTACTGCGAGCCTCCAGCTCCAGCCTCTAACAAAACCCAACCTGCTTACAAGGAGACAAAAGGAAAATAATTATGAATGTTTTAAGAGTTGCAGAATATGTTGGATTTTGGAAGTATGACTTGGTATGGACTAGCAATTTTATTGGAGGTCATCAATTGGATCCTTGTGGATGTAAAAATAGTCAAATACTTGTATGAGATAGATCGATTCTGTGATTATGCTTTGAAGAGGACTTGCACTATTAGTTGTATTATAACATATTATATAACAGTTCACATATGAGTGGGTGTTGTATGATATGAGCAAAATAGAAAATAAAGATGAGTTGTTGAGGATGAATTAGGAAAAAAAATATCTAAATCTTTGGAGGCTGGACATCCATAAAAAACAAAACTTTCATCTGTAATTAAAAACCATTGCAGCACATAATTCTGAAATGAACAGCTCATGGGATGTTGTAAAAGCAAATATCTCACATGACAGGGTGGCTTCATCATTGGACTTGTAAGTTGCGAGCAGTATAGTATTGCACACAGTTCTGCATCACTAACAGATACTTATGGTGATGTGTCAAAACACATTTCTAAAATAAAATGCAACATACAGTGGATAAATCAGTTGAGCTCTGTTAGAGAACTGACAATGATTCTGATGTTGTTTTTTTCTTTTATTCAGAGGGGAACAATGATGTGTTATGCATTAACTCTAAAGAGGGTGCATTTTCTGGCACAGTTTTTTGGCACCACTTGACAATTAATTAGAAAAATATGTACAAAATACTAAATTACTTGGTTTATTGTGGTAAATTTTGCTGTGGATAAAGGTAAGAGTTCAGGCTTCGGACCCACTCTGAGTTTAAGGTCCCAACTCACTTCTTGAGCTAATTGAGTATCTTGAGTATGTACTTTTGAAAAAAGAAATAGGCAGACATTAAATTTAATAATTTCCAGTATCTTCAAAATCATATTACTTGGTAATAATAGCACTTTGACTTTTTCTCACCACTTTAGAGGGCACCTCAGTGTTTTCTTTCCAAAGAGACCCCAGCCATGGCTCTACTCAAAATATTTAAAGAACAGCTTTGATTTTAATTTGGGTATAGGTTTTAAAAATATTTAGTATGAAAAATGCAGGGATGTTGTTCACAAATAGAGTTTTTTGATAGTTGTTTCTGTTTGAATGCCATGTTTTATATTTGTGCTGCGCTTTGAGTTCCTACCTGAACAAATACACGTAAACATTGTGCATTTGTTCAGGTAAGAAAAAAACAGATGTATTTGTTTGGTACATGTGTGTACTGAACTGACAGGCTGTACTGAAAAATCTGAATACAAATACATGTATTGTTACAACCCTAGAAAATATCCTGAAATACAGAAAAGTAGACGTAGTAGTAGATTTAAAATAGAAGAAATAATATATATATATATATATATATATATAGTGTGTTTGGTAAACTTCAGTTTATACTTTTTGGTAATACTTTTTCTGTATAATTATCTGTACCATCTTCATTCAGAAAAAAATAGCTTCTTGCTTTATTTATTTTTCTCAATCAACCATTATCCCCAAAGAGACAATATCTTTTAACTTTGACAGTTTTGAGTTTTGGTTTTCCTTTTATTTTTTTACTAGTTTGCGAATGCTTGGTTTATCTTCGAATCAATTTTTATATTGCACTTTTTCTATTATGCGATAACAAATACCTGGTATAATTAATCTCAGGACCCAAGTATGATATTGGTCATTTATATCACTATACGTATAAATGTCATGCTTAGGCCTGCACAGTTTTGGTGTTCTCTTCATCTAGCTGGTTATTTTGACATCTTTAATGAAGGAGGTGGACTCAGCAGCACACCGGACAGATCCTCCTGCAGCACGTCTTTGATGAATTAACTGTGGACAACACCGTGCCAAACTCATCACATCTTAGACAGCTTAAGTAGTCGTTGGTGCAATGATGATTCAGTAGACCCCAAAAAATAGTGTCAATTTGTAATGTCCTCCAAATGTCCAATCACCTCAGCCAGCAGCCACAGAGCTTACAGATTTGTCTGAAACCAGCTGTAAATTAAATTTTACTGTTGGGACTCCTTTCGCTGACTCATGCATCCCCCACCTCCCACCCTTCCGGCTCCAACCATAGCTTTCTCCCACTTCTCTCCTTATCCCAGTGCTGTCACAAAATGGTCTTTCTCTCTGCTTTTATATTATCTCTGTCAGCAAAGGGCCCATGGATCTATCAAGCCAAGCTGGGAAATACAGATAGTGACAGGGGTAATGTGGACCGGGTCACTTCACATGCCTTAACTTGTCCATTTCTCCAGCACTCAATCCCCCACAAAGCACAAGTTGAGAATTTATCTCCATGAGTTCCTCTTACCTTTGTGTTTGTTTTCTTTCCAATGTAAACGTTCAGGAAGAATAGAAACAAAGAACTGACAAACAATGCATTTCAAGAAAGGATAATAGTCCTAAAACTCAAAATATAGTTACTTCATGACCAATAACCCGTGTGTTTCATTGGTGTTTTATGTGATAAATACCAAAGGGCACTCAAACTGGATGCAGAGCATTATGGGAACATCATTTTTGAAGTATTGTATTTAGTTTCATCTATCTCACTATGAACCTCTGACCAGCTTCCCCATGACTGCTCAAGTAAAGAAGCCCCATCATTAAGCTGCCAGCACTACATTTTACCATGGAAAGAATTTATACAAGTGGATGGACAGTGTTGGTCTTCTCACAAACAATTTTGAATATCACCTTTCGCAAACACAAATCATAATTTCAACCCCTGCTTAAGCATCAACTGTGCATAACAGTATTTGGGGGTTTAATTTATTTAGCTATACATATGATGGGTTACTGCCTAACCTACAGAATCCAGAAGTTACCTAAATAGTATCCATGTGATAGCATTAATTTGGCTGAAAGATAAAGAAACAGAATGACCCCATCCAAAGAAATGTAAGAAGTGCTGAACAACAAACATTGACATCTATCAGTCTCAAAAGGGTTACAAGGCTGTATATAAAATTATCCACATTATCCACAATTAGAAGAAGAAGAAAAAAACATGAAACAGTGAAAAACGTCTTATTCACTATTTACTAATAAGGGTCTATGTCACGTTTGCAGAGAGACTATAGAGCAGGGCAGAGACCTTGAGAGGGGCAGGTGCTCTGAGTTCAAAAAGGGGCACATAGAGCAAGGCTTTAAAACAAAAGCTTAACTTATTGTTGTTGCTATTAATACTTAATAGTAACAATCAATATCCCTCAATAGAATAATAGAGCATTACAACATATCAGCATCATAAGTAGGCAGCCCTGCACAGCCAAAGTACCCTATTTTTGAAATCTGAAGGGATGCAACATTGCTGTTGAGACGCTACTGCTAGGATGTGTTGATCAAACACAAACATTACAAAGACTGTAGGATAGCTGGTAGCTTATTAAACAAGTTTTACATAGCACATTATGGAATAATTAATCTTGAAGTTGTGTCTCACTAAATAAACCATTGTATCTGACTAGTAAACGTCCACTGCAGTTTTGGTGCAGCTTTAAAGGGATATTCCAAGTAAAAATATGTCTGTTGCCATATTCCCCAGAGTTACAGATAAGTGATAAAAAAAGCATTTTGTAACCAGCCCAATAATTCCCTTGATCTGGTAGCGATCTGTTTGCTTTAGCTTACAGTAGCATAAACCAATGTAAGTGAATGGGAACTATTTGCATCCAAAGTTTTGCTTAGGAGTGGAATGTGAGATCAAAACAGCTGCTATAGAGCACACGCACTTGACTCAGACCACTAGAAATTCGTAAAATGCAAACATATTCTTTCTAGGTTGTTGTGATGCTTGAATGGACACCCACCACTGGATAGAACAAGAATAAACATGATGTCTCGGAAGTAGAACGTCACTGGAAAGAGTCAGTAACGAGAAGCAGGAGTTGGATCAGTCCTGATTTTAAGATGATGTTGATTCTCATAGATAGGAATGAGAATCTTTGGTAGGGGAGGTATGTGGATTCAATGTGTCTGACTAGCAAAAATGTGCATTGTGTAGACAATCCTTTTCTGAGGTTCTTGAAGTGGGTGGATATGACTGGAATTCAAGGGTGAACAGGCAGATGAGGAAGGTAAAGATCCTGGGAGCAGATACCAGGAGGGCTTTCGAGGTAGTGGCTGGGAAGTAAGCCTGGGAGCCACTAAGAAGCAGACTCTCAAAAGCTGCTGCGACTACATGGAAAAGACAAAGAAAAAAAGGTAAGTATAACTACACAGGATAGCTTGGACTGGGAGCTTATAACTGACCTGATTACCAATCTGCAGTGTTTAACCTTTTTGTGTTTGCTCCAGGTAACCGCTCCAATTTTAAAGCTCCTCCTTGACTGGACTAACAGCCAGTGAAGAGACAAACACATGCACACATAACCAAACAGTCTGGGCATGTTTTTTTTACATACATGATGAAGTTTCAAGGCAGAAACAACCGCAGAATAGTTAATTTATATACTGTACATGAGACATATAGGAAACATTTTCTGAAGGTGTGATGGGCTGGGAATATTTCCTTCCTAAGGTCCTAGATGACTTGCTATAATTAGAAAATCCATGGATTTATCTACCAGACGATCCTAAAAAGTGTTAACCATCAGTGGTAACCATCAAATCAACTTGGGTTGTGCAAGCAGTACATCAGAAGCAAAAGAGAAATTGATGATTTTGGAGTGCTTAGTCAAAGCTTTGCTTTCAAATCTAAATTAAAACTGTTGCATGACCCAAAACAAGGTCCAAAATTGTTGAACTGAACTAAATGTTGAATGACCAGAGCAGAACAATTCTAACAGACACAGAGTATCTTTAAAATTTTAGCCACTGATTTCACAAAATGTCTCAGTATTAGAGCTGAAGACCTTTGCCCGAACCCATCAGGACCCGTCTGGATCCGGCGGGTCGGGCTGGCTTAATTTCTATCATAGTCCGCATGTTCGGATTGGGCTTGGGCTTTAGCGGTCAGCTGATCATCTCATTAGTGTGAAAATTTATAATAAAGCACTGCACCGGGCCACTAACATTATGACGATCAACCTGTCAAGAGTGTTCATACACACCACATGTGTCATGATGTGAAAGACCCAGGCCACTCCTTCTCTCAGATCAAAATAGAAAACATTCTCTGACTGCTGCGCTACGCTCTCAGACAGAAAATGCTGAAGTGTATTATTACCAGGCATCCCAGGTCTCAAGTTTCAGAAGTCTCCTGCAATTATATAGCAGCTACCTGATGCCCACAAGTTGGTAAAATCTGCTGAAATCCACAGCAAGCTGTCAAGAGCGCACACGGAAATGCACAGATGTGAGACAGACTTACGCAACAGAAGCTATTAAAGCTGAAGATCTCACTATTCTCTCAGCCACTACCAAGGTCCTCTGTTTGAGTTTTCAGATTATGGTCACCCTATAAAAAGTTTCAGAAATCATAGGTTTTATTCCGTCTTTTAAATAGACATTATTTGATTTCAAGTCAGCAGCACGCTGTGTTATCAAAATGGTAGGAGCGAGTCGAGATGTGATTTTGTTTGCAAATTATTTATTTATTCTGATAATAGGTAGGCCTTCAGCTTCTTTATGTGCATGTTTAAAGAGAGCAAGCTTGTGCAATAGCCTTTATTTTAGAAGTCATGCATGTGAGATAGCCTATTGATGGTATTCATTTGATTTCATATAGCTGCAGACCTGAAGAAAAAGAAAGATTATAAATCGACATGCCTTGAAATTATTCATACAGGGCCTCATTTATTAATTTAAGCTTCAGACAACAGGCATATTTGACTGGAATTTCAAACATGTTTACAGTAAATTGAAAACCTACTGGTCATGTTGTCCGGTGACAATTTTTGCCACCGGAAACCCTGCTGTGTTACTTGAATGTCGGGCTACAATCGGGTTGAGGCTTTAATGAGCTGTCAGTAAAAATATACTGTTTGGGCTCTGGCTGATTTCTCTTCGGGCCGGGCTGGTCACAAATTTTAAGGCCCACCTACTGCTCTACTCTATATGGATCAGAAATCTTCTGCAACAAATGGAGAAGGTTAGTGACTGGAAAGGAATCAGAGGGGTAAACATGTTAAATCAGTAAGCCACTAAACTCTCATGAGAAAGGGATCTTCCCTCCTCCTGAATCAGTTCATGAAGGTTAGTGCACACAGTGATAGACAGGGGGGATGTAAATACACTATTTTCAGTTAAGTCCAAGTTAGAAAAACTAGAGTGAAGAACAGGAATTCAAGACAAATTAAGGCAAGTCAGGAATCAATGCTAGTCATGCACTGTTTGTCCCTGCTAGTTCATGTTGGTGTACCAGCATTGTCCTGCTAGTCTGCCCACATAGTCCACCAACACCAGCAAAGTAAGCTGGTAGTGGTAGAGTCAGGACTCCGCTGGTAAAGCTTATATTTGTAATTCAATCAATCAATCAAACTTTATTTATAAAGCGCTTTTCAAACAGAGTTTATCAAAGTGCTTAACAGATTTAAAATGACCCCCAAACCCCCCCAAAAAAACAAAAATAAAATCATCATCGCAACTACACCCCCCTCCCAACCCAACCCAACAGCCATACATACACAAACACACACGCTTAAAAGCTACAAAAACAGCAGGCTGAGCACAGATGAGCCAGGAAACGCCATAATGGGAGCAATCTGCATCAGCAGCAGCAGATTAGCAGCAGTGGCCAAGGCACCGACCCAGGGCGCCCAGAGGAGGGAGGGCTGGTACTCCGACCTCCACCCAAGCGTTGCTGATATCATGTTATCATATTTGGTGTAACTTATGTTTACTGCAAAGAAAAAAAAGGAAAGAAAGTTGCATCTACTTCCACTCCATGGGTCTTCTACCACAAAAAAAAAAAAAAAAAAAAAAAAAAAGAATCAGAGGTAATGCAGCGCTAAAATTTATTTTCTGATGCCGTGTGAAATGGACCATAGATCAAACATATTATGTCCGTGAATTTTTAAAGACACATGTTGATGTAGAGAAAATGCTTATTTTCAAATGGTTGTGTAAAAACATTTGTCAGACTACAACTACAGAAGAAGAACGAAACAATGGGTCTTAGCGTCCAGGACAAAGAAATGAGCATTTAATGCAGAGAAAACCACCATAAATCTGACCAGAGGGCCAGGATGCCGGAGAGGCTTTACAAGGTTTTGTGAGTGTTTTACATGCTATAGCTAGTGCCAGTTCACGTTAGCTGTGTGATGTCATACTGTATATGCAACTTCTGACTTTTAATTGCATTTTAATTGTGAATTTTTACAATAAAATAAATCCCAAATTACTGAACAAACACAATTGAAATGCACATAATTAATTATTATTTAAATTGAGCTACAACACGTGTCATTCAGGCTGAAAGACAAAATGGACCAGAAAGTAACTGCATTGACTTCCATTCAATATGTTTTCGGCCAGGGGACCCATGGGCCAACAGGAAGGGGAGAAGACTTAAGCTCCACATGTAGGTGAAAATATGAGTAAGAAGCAGCAGAGCAGCAGGCAATAACTAGGCGCAGGTGAACGGATGAAAGTCATTAGTAGCAGCACCGAGAGCAAACTGGGAAACAAGAAGGTCTCAGGTTTTGTAAAGAATAATATACTGTATATAGGGGCTATATTATCAAAGGTTTGCAGTTGTTAAAACGGATACAAACCGCACAGCGTCACAAAAACATAATGCAGCTAAATTAATCATGTGCAGATAAGCGTGCATCTGTTACACCTGCTGCGATCTATTCAGTGCATAATGCCCTTGATCAATATGCAATGTGGGTTTCTTTACAATATGCTAAATATTGGAAAGAGAAGGTCCAAATAAGTTTCCGGTCCAAGTGCAGAGTGATTTAAAAATTATCAAATTGTTGACGCCATGTCTATTTTACTGCTTCTAAAAGTCATATCTTAACTTTGCACCACAACATTCAACGTGAGTTTATTATTGACAAACTAAAAAAATACAATTCACATACATTCCAACCTAAAAATAACACTCTAATGACAATACAGACTTATGTTGATTTTAGCTGTTAACAAAGACCATCATGCTTTTCTGCACGCTCACCCCATTTGGGTCCTGCTATATATTGGTGTATGTATTTATAATAAGGTAATAATGGTAAAAATCATGTACAATACCTAAACTGACAATTGCATGGAAGTTTTAAAAAACTAAATTCTTACATTTCAGATTACACACAAAGTTCAGATGCAAAGCTTAAATTTGATTTTAATACTTTTTCAAAATAATAAATGCCTTGTAGTTTTGTAATAATTTTAGGTAGTTTATTGTATTTGTGAGATATTCTGTAGACTGCAGATTTTGCAGGAAGTGTGTGTTTGCACAATTGATTTAATAGATTTAATAGAGGTCATCATAAAGTTTGGTTCTTTTTTAACAATATTAGTAGAATATGGACAACAATCTATCTTTTATGCAACAATATTTTTTTTCCAAGCCATCTTAAACACATCATATACAATGGGCCTCATTTATCAAACTTGCGCAGAAAACGGTGTATATTTTGGGTGTATATTCCAAATACGCAAGACCCAACGCGGGATTTATGAATGTGTCGGATCCGCCCAGATTTGTGTGTAAAGACCTGCGTTTGTTGATAAATGTCACGGATGAAACAAGCGTATTTATGAAAGTCACGCCTATAAATATTCACCAACCGCGTCTTCCACGCCTTATTTTTAACACATGGCTGAACGGCAGATGACCAAGATTGTTAAAAAGAAGAACTTCACTAGCAGGAAATAGGTCACAGGCAGACCGAGCCCCAATGGTGCGTCTTGTGTGCGCTTGGAACGGAGGGTTATTAGATGCTCCAACAACCTTTGTCACCTCAAGCATGACATGCAATTATTAATTGTTATATTACACAGCTGGTGGCCAGAACACTCAGTATGGATAGCACCTGCAGTGGGACCGGAATGACACAATGCCGCAGCATTGTGCATTTTGCGCACAACCCACATTTTATAAACCACACATTGAACATCATGTTGTACATAGAACATTTCTAATTACTTTTTATTCATTTATACTCATATCTGTTACAGAATGTTTACATAGTAACTGTTTCACTGCCACTTTAGGTCTATTTAGGTTTTTATTTTTATCTAAGCCACATTACGGGAGAGACATTTTTTTTTCCTTCAATTTTTCTGTATGCTGCTGCTATTGAGAAATCAACAATTTGTGGGAGACTTTAGAGTTTGACATTTTGCACCTTATTTAATGACATACTATCATAAAGAAGGGTATCAGCACGCACATCCGTTCCAAAAATATTGGTCAGCCAGAAACATGGGTAATATTGAAAGGAAGAAAAAAGATGACTTACACACTAACCGCAGCAATTAAGGCACTAACTTTTTAAATCGACTACAATTTGGAGCCCTGCGAGGCGCCCTTTGTTTATTTAATATGAAAGACGATCATGGCATAACCCAAACATAACTTCATGAAATTGCATACTTGTAATGTGAGAGGTGTATAGGCATAATTTTTCCAGCACTGGAATGTTTTATGTTGTCTAAAACTTAAATTTTATGCATGTTTTTTGCGTGTTGCGATGAAGGTTGAAATGGGTGTAAAATTTGCACCACCTCCTGACTTGGTGTATATTTTTTGCACATTGTACGCTCACGTCCAGATTGATAAATGCCGAAAAGTGTAAATTTTTTGTGTACACAACATTTACACCCTGATTTGGTCATACGAAAGTTTGATAAATGAGGCCCAATGTGCGTATGGTGAATCTCCAGCCGGAGTCTGTTGCAGAGAGCTGAGTGTTCAGCAAACCAGTAATAGATAAGAGGATAAGCTGTTTTTACTAAACAAACTATATATTGAGCTGTGGTTTTGCATGCAGATAATCCTTGAGGAATGATTAGTTGATACATACCAATATATTATGTTAAGCTAGTTATTGTTACCTCTTACATCCGACTGAAGTGAAGTTCAGGAGCCCCTGGTCGACAATCTGCATGCAGCGCTCAACTAAGCGCGCAGCCAGACCTGCCACCTGAGGGGGGCAGGAGAGCTTGGGAGACAGCGAGACATTGTGTGTGTGTCTGAACTGTACAGAGGTGATTGGCAGAGGGCTAATCTCTCCAAGCTCTTCTTTTCTAGCTATTTTAAGATAATATCTGATAGATTCAGTCACTTTGTGATATTTCTATGAGCAGTGACTTTTTAAGTCTTATTTTAGACGCATGTGCTTATATCAAGGCCAAGGTGCTACTGACTAAGTGATTGGATGCCTATTGACATTATATCTCCTGTTGTGTGTGTGTGTGTTTTAAAATGTACAAAACAGTCAAATGTGTCTTGCCTGGCAGCTCTCTGGGTGCTCAGCACCCCTAAATATCTGATCCTAGAATCGCCCCTGGTTGTCACGGTGTGAAACTTTAAGCTCACGGTTATTGTGACCAAAATTATTATGGTTTTCTGTATCATCATGGGATAAAAAAAATTGCTTTCTGAATATGTTCAGAAGGAGGTCCTAGTACAACGCGCCGCGTTGCTGATGCGTCTAGTGTAAATTGATTTTTTTCTATTGTTTTTCTTTTTTGCTTCTATTATTACTCTTTATTGCTTTATTTTAAATTGACTTTGAGTGTCATATTATTATTATTCTTTTCTCAGGCCTCAGATAATTGACTTGTGACTGTTTTGTGACTGTCCTGGTTTTTTTAGATCTCAGTGCTGCTTTTGATACATCCATCCATTTTCTATACCACTTATCCTCAAGGGATCGCGGTGCGGGGTACACCCTGGATAGGTCACCAGTCCATTGCAGGGCAACACAGAGACGGACAGGAAAAATAACCATTCACGCACACACTCACACCTAAAGAAAATTTAGAGAGACCAATTAACATAACAGTCAAGTTTTTAGACTGTGCTAGGAAGCTGGAGTACCCAAAGGGAACCCAGGCTTGCACATGAAGAACATGCAAACTCTATGCCGAAAGACCCTGGTGAACAAATCAAGCTGCGCTTTTTTTTGCGACATTGGACATTTAGTTTGGCTGCCCCGTGTTGTGGCCCCCCATGTTCGGTAGTGAACAGGGGCATGGAAAGAATGCAGTCCAGACAGACAGTTCTCTCTGGCTCTGACTTTCTCAGGTCTCATGTTTAAGGTGCTGGGTTATGCTGTGCTATCTCTGTAGATATGCTGCTATAGGCTTAGACTATATAGGAGGACCGACTGGCCACTCTTTTTCCACTCTGCTACTTTTCTCATTAACTGCTCTCCGACTGCATTACATGCTGTCATTTAAACAGTTTGAAATGTTTTTCTTTTTTTTTTCTCTTAGTGTTTTTCTCTTCACAGATGCTACACCTGGTGTGGCATCATGCTCAGCTCTGGTACACTGTTGAAGGGAGCATAGGGTTACCAACTTTGTCCTTTCTTTAACATAGAAAGTACTCCTACAACAATTCTTTCAGGGTTTTTTGTGTCTCTGCGCTGTCTTCCAGAACCACCAGCCAGTCGTGGCAGTCCGTTTGTACTGAGCCTGGTTCTGCTGGAAGTTGATTCCTGTTAAAGGGTTTTTTACTCTCTACTGTCTTTACATGCTTGCTCAGTATGACAAATTGGTATAAAGTCATCAACACAACCCGGGGAACTGTCTACTGTTGCGACACATTCGTCCTGGAGGAGGCAATGCTGCAAGTAAATGACTCTATGCAATCTTTTGTGTTTCCTTAGAAATCTTTTAAATTGATTGGGATGTATACATGATTGAATTGAAATGTCCTGTAAAATACCTTTGAGAAGGCATGCTTTATGAATTGATGTTATTTAAATATAGTGGGGCAAAAAAAGTATTTGGCAGCCACCGATTGTGCTAGTTGTCCCATTCAAAATGATCAGAGAGGTTTGTAATTTACCATCATGGATACACTTCCCAGCAAATCGCACTGTGTTTTTTGAAGATTTTTTTTTTGTAAAATGTTCAGAAAATAAGTCGGTTAATAAAAGTTCACCTCAGTACTTTGTAATGTAACCTTGGTTAGCAATGACAGAGGTCAAACATTTCCTGTAGGGCTTTACCAGGTTTGTACACACCGTAACTGGTATTTTGGTCCGTTCATCCATGCAGATCTTCTCTAGAGCTATGATGCTTTGTGTTTCAACACTTTGCACAGATTCCTAACAGATTGAGGTTTGGAACCCTTCTAGGCCACTTCAGAACCTTGAAATATGTTTTAGATTGCCACTCCTTTGTTGCAGTTTGGGATCATTGTCATCAACATTCTCATCTTCTGCTTCCTTCCTCTTCTCACCTCCTTCAGATGTATGTCCTAACCACGGGAGCATATTATCTAACTTCGCTGTTCGGCTCTGACTTCTCTTTGCCTTTGCTTTTCATCCGGTATTTCTTGCTTGTGTTTTCTGGTGTTTCCAGTTTCTTGATGTTGTTGTTGATTGGACCCGATCGCAATGTAGACTGAAGCATGACTGCATGACAGCACGAACTGACAGTCTCTCAATTCTCTTCTGGATCATCCATATAGTGTCCGTCAAAATTTAAACGGGCCTGAACATGTGTTGGCTAACCTCGAGAACTGCAGGATTTTGATCTCTTACGACATACTTGGTTACTAAATGTAACCTTTGTTACTGTGGTCTCAGCTTTGTTCAGGTCATTGACCAGTCCCTGCCACGTAGTTCTGAACTGTTTTCTTACTGTCAAGGTCATGTGTACCCTATAAGGTGAGTGCTGCCATGATACCCCAGGTCAAGGGATTTTGTCAGTGTCAATTTTCTAATAATTGCTCCAACAGCTGATCTCTTCTCACTAAGCCGCTTGTCTTTTTTAGATTGGCTCATCCCAGTCTTGTGCAGGTGTATTTTCTTCTTCATGGTGTCTTTGGACAGCTCTTTTGTCTTGGCCATGGTGGAGGTTGGAGTCTGACTATTTGAAGGTGTGGACAGGTGTCATTTATACTGATCAGTTCAAAAAGTTGCCATTAACACAGTTAACAAATAAAGGATAGAAGAGCCTCTTAATGAAGAAAATACATTTAAGGGCCTGGGTACTTGCTTGTTTGTAGGTGCCAGATACTTACTTTGTGTACTATTATAAATATTGTTTAAAAATCATACAATATGATATCATGGATTTCTTACCCGCTGTCTCTTACGGTTGAAGTATATCTATGATGAAGATTACATACCTATTTCATCTTTTTAAGTGGGACGACTTGCACAATCAGTGACTGCCAAATACTTGTTTGACCCACTGTAAACTTAATAGAATTGAAGAAAATGTGTTACAGTTTTTGTGGTTTTTCAAAATATGGAATAGCATATTTAAGATTCCTTGGATTTAATTGGTTTAAAAGTCTACTCCTCAATGCCTATGTGAAATCAAACCAGCTACTAGTTTTAGAAGTTAGAAATGAAGATGCACCTCAGATGCAGTATGACATTGGCCTTTTGACTTCACCCTCAAGCTGCAGCAGAGGGACTCTTCAGCCCATGTGGAGACAAATTGTGTGTTTTTTCTTTCTTGTCAGTGCACATACACACCACCCCCCACAAGTAATAGTGTTGATATGAGTTCCCTTGTACACAGACAAGGGCTGCTGTTGTATTGAAAAGAGCGGGATCTGTGTACTCTGATGGCCGTGGGGGAGTTTTTGCTTTCATCAACGAGGTCAGGCTCTCAGCAAGAGCTTGTCGCTGCCTAGTCATTTATCTCTAGTACATTACATGTGATGGATGGGTCATAGAGAAACCGTAGCATTCTTATGCACTACTGTATATCGTTTGATATAAATTGTTAAGCTATATGTTTGGGTATTTATTTTAAAGTAACGAGAAGATTACACTGTTGTAAAATAATTTGTCCATAAAAGTGTTATGATGTGTCAGTGCAATCTCTCATTTTTTTCTGCAAAGGAGAAACTTTTAATGTCTACATTGTTGTAAAATATGTGAATCACAGAACAGCCATATTCTAAATTATATATATTTTAATGTCTTGTTTTATTTTTTACAAATTGTACAGTTCTGTTGAGAATGTTATTTTAAAGTTATAGTTTTAACCCTTTGTGGTATAAAGATTGTTCTTGTTATTTTTCCATACGTTAATGCAGCATTTATTCAACTACACAATTGTGCCGTAAAAGATTGTCAGGTGTGCCGTGTTCAGTTGTTCAATTTCACCTAATTGGTCTAAAAAACCCCAACTTTTTTTCATTTTTTAAATAAATAAATAATTGTCTGCAGATAATATTCCATTGTCAATTATCTATGCTGGCCCTTCAATGGACTGGCGACCTGTCCAGAGTGTACCCCGCCTCTCGCCCGTTTAGAGCTGGAGATAGGCACCGGCCCCTCCGCGACCCCTTAGAGGATGGAATGGATGGATGGATGGAAGTGTCTATGCTGTCTAGTGACTGGCAAAGTAATCATATACTGTTCTTTATCAGTAGGTGGCAGCAGGTAACTTACTGCCTTGTATTTTGAGACAAAGGAGTTAGTGATGCCTGGACGCGGCAGGTGGCAGTGGCATTGCTGCTTTTGAAACTATAGTGACAGTGATGGAGAAGTTTTCCAAAAAACAAATTTAAACCCCCGACTGGGTCCTGGACAAAAGTCAGACCCAGATGAGGGCCCTAGTAGGAATGGAGGTCAAAAGAAAGGGAAGAGAGTGAACCTGAGCAAAGTCTGAAGGCAATACAGCGAAAGTCATATTTCATTTGGATTTACTTTCACCGAGAATGCAACAACACCAACTCCGTTGTGCTTGGTGTTTGCTGAAAAGCTAGCCAAAAGCGCTATGGTCCCAAATAAATATTATGATGTATAATTGTCTGTCTAATGGCTTTTGCATGTTTTACTTGCTTGTATCTGATACATTTTTTACAAGTTAGTCGTAATCTTATATCTATCCTGTTATTTTTATATTTTGACCTGTTATTTTATTCATCCTTCCAGTGGTTCCTCTGTGGAAGCCCTCTTTCTCGGGAGCTGTGGCCGGCTGTGGCTGCCTGGGTGCTTTCCAAGTAGCGTAGGGTGGATGTGGGGGTCATTTTTATTTTATGAAGTACATTGTGTGAAAAGTGCTTTATAAATAAAGTGTGATTGATTTATTGATTGATGGATTTACACTTTTTTTTAGTGTAAATAAAAAGACAAAACTAGACTGGTACTGAAGTGGAGAAAACACTATTGAGGTAAAACTGTTGAGGTACTGATTTTGGGTGGGATCACTCGTTCACACTGGGAGTACCTGCCAGAGCACCACATAAGGCCATTCAGAGTATGAGAAGATATTGCTCAGAAAAGGCTGTTGTATTTTTCTGCTCTTTATTATTTACACAAAGGTGCTGGTTCAAGTTTGAATGGTATACAAGTGAGGAGGGAGATGAAAAATATAATGACAGACAGGCTACAACTAAGGTAGAGCCGACCAAAATACATGAATAGAGTTCATATTTGGATATCACTAGTCTGTGTTAAACATCACATGGATTAAAGGTAAAATAGACTTAGTAATCAAATGTGACAATTTCCAAATTTCCCATAAGTAAACACCAGGGCAGGAGTGGGACTCTTTTTCAGCCCTGGAGTTTCATGCAACAGACCAGCCAACTTAATATTGCAACCTATTTTTATCTAAATCAGGGATGCAGCGAGACCAAAACTGGTATCGTGTATCAAGGCTGATATTGTTCAATATACTCCTTTTGATACCAGTTAAACTTAACCAATATTTAAAATATGGAAACTGCAATAATTTCACATAAATTTATTTTTTAATTTTAAATTGGAATTTTGTGGTATTTTTTTAAATCTAATTCACAATCATTTATTGCAACAAGCAGAGAAGAAAATAAAACCTGTCTTCCAATTCATTGCATTTTTTATGAGGCATAAGTATCAGCATTGGTACTCAATATCAGCATGTACTCAGATCCAAGTGTTGGTATTGCATCGGTTTAAAAAAAAGTGGTATCATTGCATCCCTAAATAAAATAATGTAATTACAACCTTGCATATTAAAGCTACACTATAAAGCTTTGTAATTTATTGTATTTCTATAAGAAATGTCCAATTAAAAATAAAATAAAAGGTTAACTGCTTCACTACGTAGATTTATTTCAGCATGCGTTCACATCTACATCATTCTATTCAAACACATCCATAAACAACATCAGAATCTATATTTTAAGCTGCTACCTCGAGTAGAGTGATCTCTCTTTCACATTTCTTCCTATCTCCCTAAACATATCTGCTGCAGCATTTAAAATAAAAATGCTATTATGTAAAGCTTTAGTGCATTTGATATGGAAAACTCCATCCATTTTCTGAACCACTTAATCCTCCAGGGGTCAAGGTGTCTATCTCCAGCTGTCAACAGGTGAAAGGCGGGGTACACCCTGGACAGGCCGCCAGTCCATTGCAGGGTAACACAGAGACAGACTGGACAAACAACCATGTATGCACCCACTCACATCTAAGGACAATTTAGATTGATAAATTAACCTAACAGTCATGTTTTTGGACTGTGGGAGGAAGCCGGAGTACCCGGAGGGAACCCACGAATGCACAGGGAGAACAAGCAAACTCCATGCAGAAAGATCCTGGGCCGGGATACGAACGAACAACCTTCTTGCTGCAGGGCAACAGTGCAGTGCGCCACCGTGCATCCTTTGACTTCACCAATTAAGATATTTTCAATGGCAAAACATGCATGCTTAATTTATATTACTTGAATTCTGTTCTTTTTCAAATCTGACTTTGTGCATTTATTGTCTCACTTTTATCAGAAAAATCCCCCCAAAAAACTTTAACAGGTCCACTGTCATTCTGGCTGACTGTTACTCACATATTGCCTCTATACAGACATGAGAAATCCCCTTACCACTACTGACATGTGACTGCTTCTGACACTGATTCACATTTTAAAATATTTCATAAGTATAAGAACAATTGTCCCAATTTTACAAAGCCTCTGATTAATTCATGTTAGCATTCAAGGAGCATTACCTAAACTTACTTTATTGTTTTTGTAATCCTGATATTTGAGGACCAGTGCCTAGACCTAATGTAATCCATCTATTTAATTCAACATTGAGGACCAGTTATTTCCATAAAACGTTAACATTAAAACGGATTAGTGTAGGCTTCTAACCTCTGGGCTTTAACACGTTAAGCCCGCCAGCCCCCATTTTTGGGGAAAAGCCCCCTAGAGTAACATTTAACTTTCAATTATTTGTTATTACAGACACCAACAGTTGGTCTAAAGTAAATAAGAGGGAGTAGCTACTATTTATGATGTTTATTTGGTTCTTTACAATGAAAACAAGGTGCTAATTTGTATTTTTTTACAGGCGGAAATCATTTTCATATTTCGTGTTTTCTATCAATCTCAATTACTCATGCCCACTGTGATTTTCTTGAGAATTTTCACATTCACAATCTCCCCATAGACCTTACTATTATATGATACCAATGTGAAAATTCTGCAATGGTGTAAATGAAAGAGAAATTATCCATCATAGTAACAGTTTTGGAATTTTTTGTTATGTGTCACTCAAAATGTGCATTATTCTTCCTAGATATTTGTCTGATTGCTGATTGGTTTCTTTGAGGATTTTATTTTTTATTTTTTTATTGTTTTACTCAATGCTTTGCTCATAGACTGTACATTTTTCAATAATGTTGATGTCAAAGCCTTTCCAAACATTTTATAGTTTTGTGTTTTATCCATTTTAAAACCATTTTTGTGTTTTTAATGTCAATGTACTGTTGGAGCAATGTCGTTTTTTTTTTTTTTTTTTTTTTATCAAACTGGCTGTTGATTAGAAGATACACCTGGGTCTCCTTCACCTGAGAGGAGACCCAAAGGTAGACTCCGGACACACTGGAGGGATGTGTCTCAGTTGTTCTGTGAATTCTTTGAGAACACTCGCTGGAGGGGTTCACCCAAGTGCTTGGGAAAGAGGAAGTCTCTATCACTGATTAGGCTGCTGATCCCCTGACCCAACACTGTATTAAGCATAAGATGGATGGTTGGCTGGATGTCAACTTAGAATATATTTAGAGAATCTGGAGGTATTTGTTTTTATCCAGCCAACTTTCCATGATGCACTTGTAACTACCAATAAAATACAAGTGTTTTTGTTTTAGAGCACCTGTCTTGACTTATCCAAATATACTCATCTTTACAGCTCTGTCTTTGTCTGGTATGACCATGAAAACATTTCTCAAGAAAGTTTTTGGATTGCCAATGTGGACAGCTGTTGATTTCAGTCATGCTTGAAAGTGTCAGTCTTGGAGCAGATATTGCTTTCTTGCTCTGCACCCTCTCAGTCTATATCGATGAATGACCTTACTTGACTGTGGGCAGTGACATTTGTGTTCCAGCAGTTTCCACCTCAAATCAGGCTAAAGACTATAATTCATTCGGTTGAAACATGAGTTCCTACAGGATTAACATTGCCAACAACAATTAAAATAAGTTTTGGAAGAAAAAAATACGGCTGACTAGTTTTAGAACAACCTCTCAAGTGCTCGCTTAAAACCTATTGATGATATAATTGAAATACCGGGTTGCAGGAGGGGCTGGTGCCTATCTTCACAGGTCATTGAGTGAAAGGCGGGGTACATCTTGGACAGGCTACCAGGCCATTGCAGAGGAACATAGATACAAACAGGAAAAACAGAAAAACAAAACATGTACCGACAGTTACACCTAAGGAAAATATAGAGAGAACAATTAACTTCATCATGTTTTTTGACTTTGGGAGACAGCCTAGTACAAAGAGAGAAATTACATTTACAGCAGGAGAACATGTAAATTATATGCAAAAAGACTCCAGGCTGGGATTTGAGCCCAGGACTTTACTTATATAAGGCAACAGTGCTACTAGCTACACCACTGTATGGCCTTGAAAACAGTTTAAATGGATAATTAAAATGTAAACTTTTAACATGTACATATTGCTGTGACAGCAGATGATGTGCTGTCTAGTTTTCATGCAATCAAACCTTACATCAATATTTATTTTTTCAAAACAACAAAACTCAGGCAGCTGTTATATTATCATTTTAAAATTGTTATCAATTGCATCCACTGCTTAAAGTATTTTATGAATAATTGCTAAATGCTTTTTAAAGTTTACATAGTTCATTTACACCATTATAATGATTTGTGTTTACCAATATCAAAACAAAGAAGCTTACTCTCTCCATTCCCTGCAAAAAAAAAAAGACTCCTTCACTGGTCAACAGATCTAGCAGCGAAACTATTAAGAATTGATTATTGTGTACAAGGATTATCACTTTTTATCGCCCTTAGAAAAGTGATTCATATCACAGGATTTCTGCTTACAAGATTATATCACCTTGATAACGCTGCCTCTGGTATCACTTTAATTAGTTCTCTCATCTGGGTTGTCATCAAGCCTGGTGTTGGCCATTACACAAAGGGATTTATATTGTATCTAAACCACTCAGCGGGAGTTTTAGGGAACTTGTTATGATTTTTGTTTTTGCCTGTTGGTCGTTTAAATGTTAAACTCTCAAAGAAGACAATCTCATTCAGTCTTTTTAATTGACAAAGAGCATACTGAAAAGTTTAACTTTTGTTGCACGTCACCTATTTGAGTATTGTAGGGAATAAAATACATCAGAACTTCCTTTTTTGGTACAGAAGAGTTGAATGACCTCTCTGAGGAGTTTAAAAACTTCATTTTGTTCATAAACCTTTTGTCCCAGGTTTGCAGAGATAAGCACATACCATAATAAACAGGGCAGGAAACTGCTGCCTCTGGTTGATATTCTAATACTGAATCTGTACTGCAGCAATAGAAATGGGAGGAACTTGAGATAGCTTGAGGTAATCTGTATGAAGTATGGGGTATATTCATACCAAGCACCAAATAATCCTACCTGTTTTAAATATAGAATAGATAACTGCTGGTGCAATGGTATTCTGGGGGAGATGATAGACGGTGAAATGGAGTCAAAATGAATGGGCCCTTAGTTGAACAGACCTAAATTCATTCCATGGGCCCAGTGGAATAGAGTTATCTGAATCAACTGTCCTCCATGGCTGCCTCAGGGATATTGAAGACAGCTAAGGTCAAATTACAGGGGAAGTCAGCTTGTGTGTGACTGTGGTGAAATTACCTTAAGAGTTTACCGGAGCCTGACAGTCAGCCAGTCTGCTACGTGACAATCTACAAAGAAATGAGCCAGATTGGTAAAAAAGAAAAGAGATGAAAGTAATCTTATTCTAAGTAAAAGGCAAAGTAAAGATAAAAACACCATCACACACAAGTATGTAAACAAATACCTCTTCAAAAAAGGTATTCACATGTGTTGCTTATCACGGACATGGATGTGAATTTATTCATTAGCAAATCACTAACATTAGAATTTAAAGGCAAAAAAAGATCCTGATACGTTGGATTAATTCTGCGGGGAAATTTTTTCTACTCATCCACAAAGATTCAAAGCGTAAATGACCATGATTCTCTGCTGACACCCCCAAGTCCGCTAAAGAGACTGTACTAAAGGTGTAAATTAGTTACACGTTCTTGTTAATCAAATACACCAGAGGAGCAAATCCACAAGGTTGCTCCAGTTCCACTATGTACTGTATGATGGTGATCCATTTGGGGCTACTTTATATATCATTGAGGCTAAATCATGAAATTAATACAATTAAACTACTTAGTGGGTCATAGCCAAGAAAATCATGTGGGAGTGAAGATGATTTCCAACATTAAGCCATTAAAACATTTTCTGAACTGTTTTTTTCAAAGAGCTATTAATTGACTTTACAAATACCACAATGTCTTTCAAAACTATTCAAACCCTATGAATTTTTCAACATTTTGCCACATTTTCACCATGAACCTCTATGGGCACTTGATCAAAATTCCAAATAAAGACCACAAAATTGCATGTGCTGCAAAAATTTTGCACCATTAGATTGTCCATCATTAGAGAGTGATCTACTAAGAGGCGCAAAGAAAAGTTTTCAAATGAGGACTTTGCATCCGTTACGGTGTGACCCAGCCTTTCTGCCCCAGTGACTGCACCACAGCCAGAGACAGGAGGAATAGCAACAGTGGATTCGTGATACATACTTGGGTTTAAAAAAAAAAAGTTAGGAAAAATGACGAATGTCAGGTCTATGGTTGTCAGAAAAGCTAAAAACCTTTAGGCTAGGATGTCCGTGAATTAAATTTTTTGGTTTGCCATACATAAAGTTAATATCTGCGGCGTACATGCTCTCTAAACCATGCACGTGCCATATTCCAGAGTGAGACTTATTAAAGTTGCAGCTTGTCCAAAACAAGACTGCTCGCTTAGGCCTAGTTTAAACTTTGCCTTTTTCATGGATACAGAGACACACAACACCTTTATCCTTTGACACAAGGGCTCTCCATGACCTACAGAAGCACGAACAGAGTAGAACCCAATTTTCTAACTATCCATCAAATGTAAGGGAGAGCAAAAGAATAGACAGCGCCTGCTCACTCCTCCCCGTTTACCAGAATGACACACTTTCATGGGGGAATTCATGGGGGAATTCATGGCGGATTCACAGACTCGTCCTCCCCAGCTCTGACGAAGGATGTTCCTAAAAAGGGCATAAGGGCTGGATCTTCACTGTAGACTCTGTCCTCGCGGGGCGTGTATGGGCGTGTAGTTCAGTCGTAATCACGCCCATTCTGCTCTGCGTCTTTAGCTCTGATGCTAAACTTGGCTCGGCCCCCTCATTAATTATGCAAGATTTCAAAAAATTATCTTACAAAAACCAGCCTGGTGCCCAGGTTATTTATGAGCCAAGGGTTATCTCAGGAAGAATATGTAGCCATAGAAAGTTTAAAAAAAATGGGCACCAGGCATTAAAGTTGTTTTTAACGTGTCTAAAGTCCAATGCTTTTCAATCGGGGCCTAGCGGCTAAATGGAGGTACTACAGCAATGGAGGAGCAATGGCGGCCTCCATGGTATGCGGTCACAAAGCAGAGCAGCCAGCGGCCATTGGAGAGCACATGCTTGTGATTGGTTAGCCCAACAATAGCCTCAGATAATTTGACCAGAACAGCACTCTATAGTCTATATACTGTAATGAATAGTCAATGCAGCATTTGGGCACTAGATGCTTTTGAAAGGCCCGTTAATCTAATATGGAGTTAACAATGTTGACTTAGGTTTAGGAGCCCGCTTCGTACGTCCTAATCAGTCTTAAACTTGTCTCACCTGGCAACTTGGGCCTCCCTCACATCTCTAATCATGCTACGGTACACATATAAACTCTGCTTGCCTCTCATTCCTCATCTGTCTCGTTCGTTTTCACGATCAGTTCTTACTTTTGTGCGTGTTCGCTTGGTTACCTCGCTTCATGTCTCTGATGTCTCTGCTTTCATCGTACCCAGGAAGGATCTCCTCACGCTCGGTGTCGTCCACCACGTATCCGTCTGGGCTTCCCCAGAGTCCGTGGTCCGCCTCGCTTCATGCCGCTTCTCCCCTGGCTTTAGCAAGTTCTCCCCAGATCTCCCAGCCGCATCTGTTTCCCATGCCACTCACTTCAACCTCCCTATTATCCCGCTTTGCTTCCCTCTCCTCACCTCGGTTCTTCCCCCTCCGACTTGAGCTGGCGTCTCCACGCCACTGCTTGGGCCGAACTTCCCCCCCAGCTTCCCTGGCCGCTGCTTTGGGCTTCCTCGGTAGACACTATGGGCCACCGACACGTCCAGCTGGATCGTGGTGCGGATCCAGTGTGCACTACGGCAAAAGGGTATCCCCTTCAGTCGCTCCGCTACCCAAGTCCATCTTTGCAAGCTCCTTTCTCCGTCTACTCCACCCCAAGCATACCCCATTCCGTCCAGAGCTTCCCGCTTCTGCCGTTCAAGCTTCCTCATCGAAGGGGTCATCCGGTGATCCCTTCTCTGTGTCTTCAGTCCAGCACGCTCTAATGGGAGCGAGCTGTCATGTCACCCTGTACAGGGGGATCTGGTGGGACCGTACACCCATCAGTAGCTACGTTTACTTGGACACAAGTAATCAGATTAAAAGCCTGATCGGAATAAAATGCTTCATGTAAACATGCCATTCAGATTATTCTGACCCGATCGAACTCATTCGGATCAAAATTTTGTTCCGATCCGGGGGAGGGTTTATTTCGATAGTTGGTTCAATTGTTGCGTATGTGGACTGCGTTTCCGAATGTGGGTCATTCCAGCGGATGTCTGTTAAGTAATGCTTAGACGTCTAATATGTCGTCGCAATTAAACAAAGCAATTTGGTTTGTAATTCTATTGTGAACATAAGAATGAAGGCTTCAGAATGTAAAACCGTGAGAGAAAAAAAAAACACTATGAAGAACATTGTTGTCCTCCATTTAGGATGGGCGCAGACATGTTTGTTTGCGGTGTAGCTCCATTTCTTCTATGGCCGTTTTCCGTGTTATAGATTGTTCTACACATGTCAACACAATTTATGCTGTTCAGACCTGTAGCGCACATAAACACCTTTTTTAATCTGATGGGAAATTCTAATCAAATCTATGATCTTATTAAGGATGTTTTGCAAATGTAAACATAGCTAGTGACATACTTACGGTTAATGCATATGCGCTGCAGTAAAAAAGTAAAAAATAAAAAATGGTGTTTTAAAAATCTGTTCAAATCAACTTGAATTATGTATATTTTACGTCCAGGTTTAGGCATTTATATTGGGCAAGTATATTCTTCGAAAAGACGATTTTCCTGAAGACTACGCCCACACACTGAGTGTTCTTCCGGGTCTCCGGCGACACCTCTCCCCAGACCATATGATACTCCATGCGTTCAATAAACTGTTAAATTCTGAATCTGTAGCCTTGTTCTTGCTAGTGAATCATTAATTCTGTATCTGTAGCATGGTCCTAGCTAGTGAAACAGTAGCCCCGCCCCATGTTGGGCCTACATATTTCGATCTGGAATCTTTACAGCAGAAACAGCAGGTGATTGGAGGATGCGCAAAGTAGCGCCAGGCTGGCACTGGCTACCATGATTTGTCTTTACCTAATCATAGTAACAACTCATATGACTTATACTGTTGGCGCCTGGAAAACAACAACAACTCGCTCAAGCTTCATTCAGTCACTCACGTGGCAATTATTTTTGTGAGAAGAGAATATGTTCCTCTAAAACTGATTCAATAGCCGCTTCTACATGAGCATCAACAGGCGTGGCCATGTTTGTTTCACTTAACTGGGCACTTGATACTACTGTCACAACTGAATTCCCACCCCAAAGCACAATGCTGAAAAACAATTGGTCACACAAATGTGGGTCGGAGTTCGGACGGTTTAGATTGTAGCAGTACAAGATGGATTCTCCTAGGTTTGGAAAACTCCAAATCTTGCGAGAATCCATCTTGCAGAGTAAAGGTTAAAAAAATTGAATTCAAGTATTTTATTTTTGATGCAATAATACAAATAATAAGCAGCAGTTTGTTGTGACACATGCCCCTTGATGTCTTACAAACATCAGCAACACCTGCTTGTGTTCAAAATCACCAAAAGTCCATATTAGATAAACTGTCCATTCAATATAAATAATTTAGTGCCCAAACCCTGTTTACTGATTATATCGACTATAGAGGAAAGTTATGGTGAAATGATCTCTAGCTCTTTTTGAGCCAACCAATCACAGGCATACGCTCTCTGTTGACAGATAGTTAGAAAATTTGGCTCTGCCCAGTTCATTGCATCTATCAGTTCTGACGTAGATGGAGAAGTATAAACCAGAATTAACACTTCTCTGAACAGATTGTCCCACCTGTCCTAGAGCTCTGCAGCTCCTCCAGTGTGACCATAGGTTTCTCGGCTACTTTTCAGATTAATTTTCTCCTTGCACAGCCTGAGTTTATATGGATAGCTATGTCTTGGTGTGTTTGCAATGTTGCTATGCTCTTGCCATTTTTAGCTTTAAACCTCACCACAACTCCAACTGTGATCTATGTGGTGTTTTCTGTTGTTGTTTTTTTGTTTTGTTTTTTGCTAAATGATGCTTATTGTTCAGTAATGTTCTCAGAAAAATATATGGTGCTCTCACAGAACAACAGGGTACACACAGAGATTTAACTACGCAAGTGAACTCTACATTGCAATTAAGTGACTTCTGAAGGTTTTGGGCCATACCACATGAAGGACGCTGCATAAAGTATATGGCACAATTCTCAGAATCACATTTAAAAAAAAAGAGAAACCATTCATCAGTTTCCTTCACACTTCATCTCACGATTTTCTTTCTTCTGTTGATCTATCACAGAATAATGTTTAAAAATTACAAAAGCAAGTAATGTGAATACATGTGCAAGGAGTAAGATATGTAATAGATCCAAGTTGATGGTATTCAACCTGCAGATTAGCGCTCATTGGCAATCACTAGTCTGGAATGGTATAAAATGAAAGATAAATGAGCGGTGATAGCAACAGTAGTGTATTTTTTTTCTTGTGTGGCAAAGAGATAGATGAGTAATCCAGTCGAGGGAATTGTTGAACTAACAATATATTTCCAACTTTTTTTATGTTGTCACTGTTTGGTCCCTTAGTTCTGATCAGAATTGGCAGTTAGGAGAATAAAACAGTGACTGTGTCACGCCAGATCAGACGCAAACCTCAGCAGGGACGCAACATAAATCAACTTCAGAACCACGGACAGCTCCGGCACGCCACAGCATACTAAACGCTTGCTTAAACTCAACGGGAAGTGGTTTAATTAGTATCATACTGAGAACGCTGCGCGCCTATCGAAGAACTCTGGAATATGATGGCTCTCATAGATTAATTGTAGTCATTTCGGAGTAGATTTAGACTCTTTCCTTCCGCCTAAGCAGAAAAATGGATGAATTGAAGACAGCACGCCATGCTATATATGTGTAAACATTTTTGTTTTCCTGTCAGTTTTCATTCGTCCATAGCTGTTCATGATTATCTTAATTATTAACATCCTGGATGCATTTTAAGCACACAGCCCTGAAATGTATCTGCATGAAAAAGTGTATGTTTTTTCTTTTAGATGAAATTCCAACACAATGTTTTCCTGGGACCTAGCTACACGTTTTTCATTCATGTTAACGGGTTCAATAAGAACCACTAAAAAGTTACAGCTTCCCTCCCCTACCAATCAGCATCCTACATTCTTTAGCGATGATTTTGATCAACGCAATCTAAAATGAAATCATGTGCCTGGTTACGGCGCTGATCCCAGCCGCTATAATGTGTACTGTCACGCTCATTATGAACATGCCAGCCTCCATTCCTTCACTCAGGGGCCACATCTTTGCTGCATGACGATTTAAACAGGACAGTATTTGGAGTGCCACTTAATGGCTCATGGTTCATGCATAGGTGTGATCAGAGGGCATTAGACGTTATGCTCAACACCTTTTTCTCTCTTCAAACTAATGTGGCAGCTCAAACAGATAAGGAATTAAATGTTGACATCTTCTCGGGAGGGGGGGCGGGGGCAGGGGAGCGAAACTGTTCAGGAGGGGAATTCGTTTAATATCATTGCTCAAATCTTCAGAAGCAAATGCTGCATTAAAAGAGGCAGATTAAACTTAAAGTCAATGTCATTTTCCTCGCAGGTCAGCCTTTCAGCTAACGTGAGGAATGGAAATGACTGTTCACAAAGCGCTTCTTATTATTCCAGCCACGTCGCCTACCTCTGTCCACCCTCCTTTGGCAGCTATTACAGAGAGCTACTTGTGTTTTAAACATGTGACAAAGTGAGAGAGGGGCGCAGGGGGAGAGCTGAGGCACTCATGCCTTCTCTGTGCCGAGCGCCTGATGACAGTTCAGGATCCGGATCCTGCGCTCCTCCACACGGCGACGCGGAGTAGGCGGATCAAGTAACAAAATAGGCTGCGACCAGACACAATCCGCAACGGAATATTGCACATTCATCGGGTTTGCCTCTCTTTTTGGTTCCATCATATCTGTCCGACACTGGACCCCACCGATTCCTGGCCGCAAAAAACTGCATTTAGAGGTCTAATCTAATCGTCAGCTCGTTTGCGCTCCTGGTGGCTCTGTCTTCCTCCTCACTCTCCACCTCCCTCATCCCCCTGCTACTCGTCTCTTCTCTTGACTCCATCTCCTGCTGGACGATTTCATTCTGTGAAGTCATTATCCACAGAAAGGTCAAAGCTTCGGCTTCCTGGAACCTCGTTTTGCTGTGGGATAAGCCCGAGAGTCACCGTGCTTTCTGAAAGTTTGTCATTGGTGTTGAACCGCCCAGGCTGCTCCGGCTGCCCCGTCTTGCAACCTTTCTTTGCAAATTACTTTTTACCCCTTCTCGGAGTCGTTTACGTGCACTGATTTTTTTTTTTTTTTTTTTTTTTTGAAAGGAAAGCGAATTTTAATTTCAATTCTTCTCTGCGGAGTGGCTGTTTAACACCAGCAAACTGTGAAATGAGTTCCATTGTCTTTGTGACTGCTGATTGCACTGAGATTCTGCAAGAGAATGGGACACACCGAGTTGAACTTTAAGTGTTTTTCCAGACCTTGGTAAGAAACTAGTAATTCTGCCTCTATTTGTTGAATTTTTGCCCCACTACCGTTTAGACAGCACACACACACACACAAACACCCACACACACACGCACACACACACACACACACACACATACATGTATACATATAAATATACCCGTGTGGGTGTGTGTGTGTGACACTGGACACTGGAAAGCTGTTCATATTTGCCCTTCAGGTCTCACACGTGCACAAACTTCTGTATTTTCTGAGTTGTTTTTTTTTGGAAATGCATACGCACTCACACTTTGGTTGTCTGACACTGTCAGCCCTTATTGCCTTTCCAAAAAATGTCTCTTATCTATTTTACTTAGGTTGTATTGGCATCCTCCACCCGATGACGATCAGATCTCCAACACTGATGTGTGGTCAGAAATGGGTTTGCTCAGTATCAGTGAAGGCAAACCAGTTTGCTGGCTGCTGTGAACATTATATATATATATATATATATATATATATATATATATATATATTATATATATATATATATATATTAAAAAAGCTCCAAATGTTTTGATAGTTATACATTTCACCCTTAAGCATCCCCCTCAGAGGCAGAATCTGAGTCAGAGTAACCTCATGAGATCATCAGTGGAGGCTGTGATAATGAGCCAAAAGCCCTCAAAGAAAGCAAATAGGATTTTTAAATGTAATCTTTCTGGCACAACAGCGGCTTAGGGGTTGTTTTTAGTATTTTAAACCAGACCTCATATCAATCCCATATTTTAGAGTGTGGAAAAGTAGTTTGTTGTTGTTTTTGTATAGCTTTGTACCTTGAAAAACAGGGCCGTGCAACAGCTCTCTGTGCCACTTGCTGGGTTTGCACTGAAGTGCCAAAGCGTGGTCCTCTGTTCTGAAGTATTCCTTATCTATCCCAGGAGATCAGTGAACCTGACCATTTTCAGCCCTGAAAGGCAAACTGTCTCGTCGATTTATTTCCTATATGTCAACCACCAAGACCACACAGACATGTCTTGGGGATCTAAATCTTAACTCCTATGATCTGAGTTTGGGTTATATATTTTTGTGTTCTATCTTTTGTGTCAGTTTGTTTATTTACCAGGGGGATACATAGAACAACATCTGCTTTTGAAGTTAACATAATGTACACATAAGAGGAGGCCAATTGAACTGGCAAACTACTTTTGCATGAAAACTGTAACTGAGTTGGATGACATATAGGCTTTCAGACTAATGCTAAAGGCAGGAATTACATGCCCAGGAGGGCTCCTTGTTCTTACAGCTTAGTGTTGGAAGGCTGATAGGGCTGCATGCAGCATCATTTGTACGTTTGATGGCTGGGAAAAAAGAATGAAGAAATGGGATGGAACAAAAATGAGCTCTGCCAGCCTCCTCACACAGAGTAAGCAAGTAATTGCAAATAATGCTCTGCAAGAGGGTTCTCCAGTTTATTTTTGGATGGACAGGTCAATACTCTTTGTTTTTTGCTTTTTCTGCAGCAAATAACAGCCCTTACTGAATGCTTTGAATTAAACATAATCGTGATTGATGTCTACTTGCAGGTGGGAGTTGGAAGTAAAAACAAAGCTTAAAATAGAAGTTAAAGAGGGGAGTATTGGAGTCATCAAAGCTTTGGGGTCCATGGTCTATTTCAGGGTCAAGTTTTGTAAGGATGTGCTCACTGTCCACATCCTATTACTTTATTATAATGAGCAAGCCAGCAAGTTTTACTTCAATGTAAAATTGAAAATAAAGGCTGCAAGGAAAGAGGGGTAATGAAGATATAGGTGTTAAAGAGGGAAAGGAGAACATCATAAAGAGAAGACAAAAAAATCTCATTGTGGTACTTGAGATAGACTGGGCAATAAAACAGATTAGTTTGTAGAAAGAACAGCTGGGGTAATGTGCTAGAATCTCTTTCTGTCTAAGGAAACTGGTAATTGATTTTAAAAAACTTTTTTTTGGAGATCAATAGAAGCACACACAATAGTTTTCCTACAGCAAATTACCATTTTTGTTTTAAAAAATATCTTTAGGTGGATTCCATTTAAACTGAAACATTACAAGAAAAAAAAAAGAACAGTTATTTGGTTATTTATGTTTGGTGGTTTCTGGTGGCCACTGGACTCTAGCAGGGAATAACATAAGCAAAACAGGACGGCAAGAAAACAGCAGAGAAAATGGAATCGGTGTCTGTAATTTAAGATGTACCTTTGTCCCTGTTCACACAAGGCCACCAGTAGAAGAGATCTATTTGGGATTCACTGTGATTTATAGAAGTGTCACTCTCTCTGTATGCTCTCCGCCGCTCAGTGATATGCAGCTATAAAAAAGGCACGCAAGTGAGAAGTTTACAGTCTGAGTTGAAATTATTAAAGTGACCTTTTCCCCTTTTAGGTTTTGACTGAAGCTTTTTTGTACCAATACTTTAAGATTTACAATACACATATCGATGCACAGAATTTTAACTTGATAAAAACAAATAAATAAATAGAGAGTTCTCTGTGAGAACACACATATGCTATTTCAAATTACTGACAGAAACTTTGTTCTGTTTTAGTTTTTTTTGTAAATGAATTTGAGGAGATAAGCTTTCCATTTCATGTGAAAAGACCCGTTTTTTTATTTGAAGCATTTTTCTTTGTTGGCCTGGGACTTGTCTGATGTCAACTTTTTAGCTCTTAAATGGGAATTCTGACATTTCCAAGATCAGATTAGTTTGTTGTTGTTGTTTTTTTGTTTTTTTTGAACGCACAAGGTGTTATGCTCCGTAAACACAATGATACAGTGTGCCACAGCAGAGACACACTGTGGATGTGTGAAAATGATGCTTGCTTTTGATTTCATCCCTTATGCAGAACTGGGAGTAGACAGTGCAGCCACATGAACAAACAGCAAAAATGACATTATCCTTTGCTTTTCCTTCACCCTGATCGTGGTACCACAGTCACACTCAAGAGCAAATCCTTGAATGTGCTTTTTACGTTCTGTCCTTAATATTTCAGTATGATATATACCAATTAGTTAATCGCCAAATAATGATTTTCATGTTCAAGAGGCAATTGTATCCTTATCAGGAAAACACCCTTGTTATTGTCGCTTGTGCCATAATTCCATTTTCTCTGTTCTACATTGTTGCAGACAGGCTGACTGCTTGTTCATTTTAATGTGTCTCACTGTGTTTTCAAATACTGCTCTGGATGTTCAATGTGAGGTGTTGTGATTGGAATATTCCAAGATAATATGAATTAATTCATAAAATACGTGTTAGTAAATGTATCAAGGGAATATGTCCTGTAGAGATCATCAGAGTGTTTAAACAGACATCAGAGAAGAGTTTATTTGATTAAGAGACCTTCTGGCCTCGTTCCCTTTGGCTCTCCAGTGATAATTTTTTTGTTAACCTTGGGGGACTAGACATCAAGACGGCATTGGAGGGAGTGAGGATGATAATATTGTTTTACCTTTACCTTAAGGTTGGTATAAAAGAGATGGTGCAGAGGAATTTGAGCTTCACCCAGCTCTGGGGACCTGTGTGATGATTCTGGCCTGGTGGGTCTAAATGTGTGTTTTGGTCAAATTGAGCTTAAACACGAAAGAGATGAGACCAGAGTCATTACCATTCTGTGATGAAACTGTTACATGCTTTTTGAAAATCGTATTATTTCTCAGTTATTGCTGTTCTGCTCTGAGATCCAGATATGTTGTTTCATAATTTAATAACTTTATCATTATGCTATTTGAATAAAGTGAGACATTACACTTTTTAGCCCTTTTATTAATTACAAGTGTTTTGTCATTTATTGGGGAGGGAAAGGGTATTTAACTGACTTACAATATCTCATGGCTGTTTTTGGTGTCAGACAAGTGAGGATAAGGATTTCAGAAACTGCTCTTATTTTATTTTTATGCACAAAAATATCCAAAAAGATGAACTATCCAATGAGCACATAGGTTTACACATGTTGACAAAAATGTAACAATAACATATCAAACAATTTTTGCCTGGTCTCATGAGACTTGGGTTCTGATTTATTAATGTTTTACGCTTGTTAAAACTGGTGCAAATCGCAAAGCGTCACAAAAAAACAGGCTGTAGCTGATTTACTAACATAGTGCAGAGAGCCTGTTAAACCTGAGGTAGACACAAGGAAAATTCATTTAGTGCTTTCCCCCATGCTGAATATGCAATATGGGCATTTGTGTTAGAAGGCGCAAAATATTGGGAGGAGAACAAGGAAATAAGGTGTTCCAGACGCTATTTTATATACTAAACATAAAAATGTTTGTGCTGGCTATTTTAGCGTATATTTTTACAACTTGTGAAAAGCATCTCTTAACTTTGCATTACTACATTCAACATATGTTTATAATTGACACACAAAAAATGTAATTCACACACAACAGAATCTAATAGTAATTAACACTCTAATGGCCATAAACCCAAAAGGTATGTAGATATTTCCCTTTTTTCATCACTTTGCCTCTGCACCTGCTGAAGACCCACTGAGCGCACAGTGAGTTGTGATCCTCATGGATCCTCATTAGTTTCCACCGGAGTGGTTAACTTCCAGTTAATGAAATGTCATAATTATGTACAGTATCACAATGACAATGAGGCTACATATTAAAATAATTTTTAAGATTATATATTTTCAAGATAACATTTATTTCTTCTGCCGCCGACATTTATTAGAGATCATGATAAAGCGTGGTACATTTAAACAAAATGAACACTACACACACTGAATTTACTAATGACAAATGTAAATAATTCAGAACATTCTAGAGAGTAATTAACTCTTTAAGAGCCATAGACTTGATGTTTCCCCCCCCTTTATTTTACCACAGATGCATCATGAATTCATGTGCATATTCCTTCTCTTTCTGACCATGGCACAGCACATGGCACACAGCAGCGGCCACAAAGTCCTAATTTCAATACTACTCCTTGCGACTGTTGTGAATTGCTCGCGCGATCTTGGTAGACCACCTGCAAATGAAGGACAAACCACTGTCTGAAATTTTTAGCACCACACACAATTTTGAGATCATTGTTGGGAATCTTGATAAATCAGGCCGTTTATATTGGCAGCAACTTTTAGACAATATATTTTTTTTTATTTTTAGCGATCCTGCCTTGGATCAGTAGATTACGCTGGTGGGACAGTTGGAATAGTGTGTACATTATTTTTTGCCAACCCTTAGGCCTGTTATTAGCAAGAGCCTAGCTGACAGATATTTACACTGATCTGAAATTTGAAAAAGGCCTTTGTGTATTGTCATGCAAAACAATAAAACTCTATTTTGATAAAATGTCACCATGTTTTGTTTTTGTTCTTACCTAAAAAAATAACATTTAACTTAAGTATGATTAGGCAAGGCAAGTTTATTTGTAGAGCACAATTCATACACAAGGCAATTTAAAATGCTTCACAGTTGCATAAATTAAGAAAACAGATAAACAGGAAAAAAACATAAACCAAAAAAATAATTAATAATAATAGAAAGCAGAAGTGGCGATAAAATACTTTCAATTGTCATATGCACTCGTATAAATAACTGTTTTCAGCCTGGATTTAAACATTGTTAGAGTTTAGGCTTGTCTCACATCCTCATAAAGACCTTCCAGATTTTAGCTGCCTAGAAACTGAACTGCAGCCTAACCGTGTTTATTGTTGACTCTGGGAACCACCAGGAGACCCCTCCCTGAAGTTCTCAGGGCCCGAGATGGTTCATATGCCTCTAACATGTCAGAGATGTACTTTGGTGCCAAACCATGAAAATACTTGTACACAAGCAGAGCTGTTTTAAATTCTATTCTCTGAGCGACAGCAAGCCAGGGCAGAGACCGGAGCACTGGACTAATATGGTCGTATTTCCTGGTTCTTGTCAGGACTCGAGCAGCAGCGTTCTGGATGTATTGCAGCTGTCTAATAGCTCGTTTAGAGAGGCCAGTGAGCAGGCTGTTACAGTAATCTAACGTGCTGGAGACAAATGCATGGATAAGTCTCTCTAAGTCTGGTTTCGACACCATTCCTCTGATCTTAGCAATATTTTCAGATGGTAAAAAGCTGTTGATGTTATTGCTTGGATGTGGCTGTTTATAAGTTCAGGTCCGAGTCCAGACTGTTGAATCCAGTCCCTAGATATCTAACCTGATTTTTTGGTTGAAGACATAGACTCAAGATGACTGATAACACTTTATCTTTGTGTCTGTGGGCCAAAAACAATGATCCCAGTTTTACGTGAGTTTAACTGGAGAAAGTTGTTTTGCAGCCACACACTGATATGTTCAATACTGTGACAGAATTTATCCATAGGCCCATGTTCACCTGCCATCAGTGACACGTAGATCTGAGTGTCATCTGCGTAGTTAACGGTAAGAAACATTATTGCTGTTAATTATCTGACCCAATGGAAGCATGTAAGTTTAATAAAAGTGGTCCCATGATTGACCCCTCAGACTTTTCCAAACTATGTACTCAATGTCAACCACTTTTCAGCTACATACTTTTTAATATTGTTTAGAAGGTATGCAATGTTATATTTTCCTTTAATTCAATGTAAATTTGCTTTGGGGTTGAGGATTTTTTTTGTTTGTTTTTCAAAACAGCACTGTATCAAGCTGCTCCCCAACTACAAGTGACGCTGAGGCTCTTTTAAAAAGGCAGGGGACCAATCAGGAGCCCAAGCCTTCTTGATGAGCCACACCTGGTTCTGATCAAGGGGGGGAGGTGGAGCAGTCTGCAAAGGATGCAGGCAAGCTTTGACCTGCAGACTGAAATTAAACAGAAACAGAGTTAATGCATTACAAGACGGCCCCTGTAAACCACAGGTAGCCGTAACATGGCCCTTTTCCACTATTCAACATGGCTCTACTCCCTTGGTTTCATGACTTTTCCACTAAAAACAGTCAGACTGTCCCATCAGTCAGACCGGTCCTATCTCTAAAACTGACTTTGCTGTGGTTTCATGGGGGCTAAGCAGGCTTAAAACACGACATAAGAAGACTGTCGGTCACTGATTTGCTCAAAGGTTGAGTCGGTGGCTTCCGAACATGATGGACTCTTACCAATACACACATCCAGTAGCTACAGTGTATTTTGCTAAACAACAATGACTTCACCAAAACCAGAGGCATGTTCCAATGCGGAGGACGTGCAGCATTTCTGATGTTGGTTGAAGGCAAGATTCAATGGGAGCTAGATGGAGATGCCTGCGATGAGATGGTGATAGCCTCTCATGGTTACTAGCACATTAGAGTTAACAGAGCCAGTGGCTGCCATGTATGGTTGCTCAGAGAAGCAATTTAAAGGAAAGAGGTCTTCCACAGCCGCTGCCATGCTGAATTCGATAATGTATGAAGGTGAGTTTTTTTGTTATTGTTTTGACTTTAAGCATTTTCTTTTAAGTTACTCATTTCATACCTTTTAAGCATACTGTGAACAAAGAAAAACTGATGCCATGGTTCCCTCCATGATAACTACAGTAAAACTAATTAGCATAAATGCTATCTGTATCCTCTGTATTTTTTACTGCTTGCTTTCAAACTACATGTTTGTGTTCTTAAATTGTGTTTTTCTTTTCTTTTAGAATCTATTCTGACATGTAAAAGGTAGTATTTGCTTAATCTGGACCCTCCAAGGCCCCCAGCCTCTGCCTCTGGAGCATCCACAGCATCACCACTGGCCAGGTCGTCATTGCAACCAAGAACCACACACGCAACAATGCAGAAAACTGCTGTCCTTGGCGAGAAGCAAAGATAATCTACTCAGCTGCAAAATACTATCAATCTGACCCTGCCTTTTTGTTCTAAAGTATTTTTTACTCTACAGTCTTTTGTTTTATCCTTTTATGTAAATAAGGATGTCCCCACTTAAAAGTAAGTTTTGTGAAACATTAGGGGATATTTGTATTTCTATTCTTTGATCTAAATTCTCAATTCGTATGTTTTTAAATGCACTGAGATTATAATATTTAAAGTACATTACGATCAGCATACTCAGTTGGCTCAGAATCACAAAATTGATCTAATAAGCATTCGTGTTACACTTGTAAAATGTATATTAACATTATTTAATTATTTTAAAATTATCCTACTCAATAACACATTTTTAATCTTATTAACTGTACAGTATTTTAGTTTTGTAAATTTGTCATTAATGTACATATATTGTTCTTAATTCATTTTTTTTTTCTTCTGTGAATCCAATGATTCTGTCACTTTGCAGCTGTTACTGCTGAATTTTCTCTCTGTGGAATTATGAGAATGATTCTTTTATATTCTATGTCGCAGAATCGTTATTTGTTCTATTATTTCTTCAACATTTTTGTTAACCACCTCCATCTTTTCTTTTTGTCTAGACATGAGGAAGAGAGTTTTCAAAGTCATCCAATCATTTATCACTGCAATGCAAGCAGGAAACAGTACCAGGCCAAGCAGGATCAACATATTTGTCTTCTTCTTAGGCCACGTCCACACTAAGCCGGATAATGCCTTAAATGTATAATTATTTAGTCCACACCCCCCTATCGTCCATACTAACCCGCCGGGTAAGGGAGCCGTGTAAATCTTAATTCAACGGCTAAACGAGCTAGTGTGGACAGCTTCCCCGGATAATAAAAGGAAGTGGCGTCAATGAATGCTGCGTCAATAACAATACGACACTACAGACAAAGACAACAGCGAAGAGTAATAAATCGATCTCGTCGTCTGTCCACACCAAAAACTCTCTCTTCTTCTGAGCAGCTATTGGTCTCTTCGGTTAACGGGACAAGCAGATATGTACTGTGCTGTAGAGCTAATTGTATATTATGTAGGGGCTGGCATCACGTAGATTATACGCGTTTTTCGTGCGTCTTTTCGCGCATGCCCAGTATTTGCACAGGTCGGTATGGGATTGCGCAATCATGGGACCTTAAACGGACAGTAAATGCTCGTGTTGAGTGGATAACATTAGGCGTCTAACTCCCAGTATATCCTTATCGGCTTAGTGTGGACGTAGCCTGAGTCATGCACAGGAGTAGGTAATTATCTTGCGATGGGAGTAGATGACAGAGAGTGTATAGAGAGAAAATAGACTCAAAAAACCTGTGTGTATGTGATCATCGATTTGTAGCTTGTGTCACCTTCTTGGTAAACAGCTTTGGGTATGTGTATGTGTAAAAGCTTATTTTTAATCATTAAAACTATTTTGTTTGTAACTTTGAGGTCTTGCAGTTGTGTATTCAAATGGACAGACACATCAAGAAATCACGACATGACCTGGGTTTGACAGGCTATGCAGAGCAGCATGTCAGTGCCATATAATTCATAAGTTGGATATCACAAACGTAACTTTTTAGGAGGGAATGCCATCTTCCCTTCTGTCTTCCAAAAGCATTTTCTGTAAAAGCAGGAACAACATCCCACCACTGAGAGGGCAGTTAAATGCTCATGGCTTTACAGGATATTCATCTGAAACCCACACAGCATACATATTAGTAAACTAATACATCTGCATTTGCATAATTTTACGCTTGGGTTTTGCGCATTTACAGCCCACTACAGCAAGCTAACATTAGCTTACCTTCACAAGTGGCCTAGCTCATATCGTATCCTGCTTCATGATGCCCCCCAATCTCCTTTTATTCTCAAGGATTTTTCACTATTGCTTGCACCTTTTTAAGGGTCTCCTGTTTATTTGGATATTTGACAAAAGCTGCAGACTAAGCAGGATCTTAAACATCATTACTGTATACTCCCTTATGGTTTTGTTAAATGTGTCACATAGCTACAGTGGAGCCCACCCGCTTCAGCTGCTTTGAAATTTCAATCGAAAAGAAACCAGGCCGAATATAGCCGAGTCGAGAGGAGTAGAGCCAGGCTGAGTAGACACTAGTGGAGAAGTGCCACTGCTTTGCAAAATGCACACATCCATATTAAGTAAATATCATTTATACAGTACTTTTCAAACACAGATGTCACAATGTGGTTCACAGGAAGGGGAACCGGACAAAACACACAGTAATGCAGAATACAAAAAAATAATAATATTGTATTAGAACAATACAAAACAAAACAAAAAACAGAACAGTACAGTCATAAATGCAGATGATGAATATACATGCAAGATACGAACGGTCTTTTATGGGGTTAAAAGTCACCCTGCTCCATTCTTACAAGTCTGGCCTTCATCTGTGCTGTTGTTAATTGGATCCACAAAAACTCAAGAAATCCAAATTAATCAATTAGGAGGCACATAATGATTTCCGCACAACTGTTAAAGTAGAGATCCTATCCTCCCACAGCTAGATTGCGCACGTTACTCCAAACTTTTATTTGACCTTCCACTGATCCACATATCACTGATTCATATATTTTTGCTTGGGGCTGCAGTACTTAATTATTTTAAATGCATGTTTGCAACTCTGTAAATGTGTGTTTATCAGCCTCTTTTAATGGTGACATTTTTTTGCCTTTGAAGTCTTCCTCCCAGAACACGATGGCAGCTTATCCTTTGTATTTTTTGTGAGACATCCGGATCAATGCAACTGGCAATCATGTTAGAGTTTCACAAAGGCGGTGTTTTACCCCTGGTGCTGATATGAGAGGTATTGTTGACAATTGTAGGAGGGAAGATAACTGGGTTAATTAGGGCCAAAACCCTCATTAGTCAGCACGGAAGAGAAGTTTTAAAGTTTATCAGTTCCTGTTTCCCTATTTTGAGGATGGTTTAAGGGCTGGCTTGCAGACAAGTTACAAAGCAGATCCTGTTGAAAAAAAAACATTGAGATGAAACATTTTAATCAAATCCCTTCCTGCAAAGCACTCACTTCATAGCAATCTCATTCTCCATCATTGTTTTCCTTTCAACGTGTTCCAAGTGTGAGATAGCACAAAAAGTAATTTCAATTTGCACATATTCATGCAAACAAAAATAACCTGTGGTGGGGAGTCTTCCAGTCATAGGTATGGACACAGAGAAACTATGCAGTCAGGTAGATTCAAGCTCTGGTGGGTGACCATCTCTGTGCTGGCATTCTCCGGTAAGTGAGCAGCTGTTTAGGGGCTGAAGCTCTTTTCTTTTCCCCGTCTCTAAAGAAAACGGCTGCTAAAAAAACAAAAACAAAAAAAAGCGATTGGGCTTGGGAGTTCCCTCATCTCATCAAGCTTACTGTAACCTCTCGAAGAAGGCTGAGAGTCAGGGTCCAACAATTCAGTCAGTAGCCAAGCCTTTATCTCTAGAGAAAATATGCAATTTTGCCTGTACCACATAGGTGCTTTAGTGGAGCTGAAAACAGTTGCTTTGAGTTTTGGCTTACACAGATAAAATCATTGACTATAATCACTGCAGATTCTTCAAAAACACCTTGAAATTATATTTTAGGATATTCCTTCTGTCAAAGAAAATATATTTTTGACAAAGCTCAAGAAGTTTTAATAAATTAAATGTTTTTAAAATAAGCATCCGATGTCAAAACAGTAGTCATCCATGCATGCAAAACTGAATTGTATTAGATGAAAAGATTTAAATATTTTATACCACAGGATATTGAAAAGAAAAATAATCTGATGCAGCTTTTAAACTCAAACTGGGATCTAAATTTTGCATTTGTCTTGATCATTCAGAATTAAAATGTTATATCAACAAAGAAGATTTTTATACTGATGTTTCCTATTGCCAGAGGAGATGCAAGTCTGCTTTCATAGTAAAATTACATGATTAATTCATAGCCTCTTTAAAAAACGGTTCTTTCATAAACCAGCAAAGAAAATTCCCTATTTGAACTGCCTTTGTGTTATCAAAAACCCAAAATCTAGCTAACAATGACTCAGATATACCTTATACATGATAAACATTTTTGCATTTGTCTTGATAATTCAGAATGAAAATGTTACACTAACAGAGCAGATGATTTTTACACTAATGCTTCAGATTGCCAGAGCAGGTGCAAGTCTCATATGATGCACCTCAAAAAATGTATAACTATCAGCACTACGTGTACGGAAAAGTGCCTTTGGCTGAACATCTAACAATTGTATTAACTTTATTTTAAAGCATTTTGCCTCAAGGAAAAACATTCTCCTTTAGAAATCATTTGTGGACACCTAATATTTCACGTTCTTCAGTTCAAAGTAATGTGTTGACAACAGTTTTTCCTGGTATCCTAAATTTATATGAAGGTGAAATTCAAAGATTTGTATATAGTACAAAAGTTTATTTATTTCATTTATTCAACTTGTCCCAATGTTGATGATTATAGTGTATGTCATGTGCATGTGGAATTAGAAACAACAACTTTCTTAAATAACAAAGGTTATTAACAAAAAAAGAATTCAACTTGCCAGTCAGACTACTTTAATCAACAAACTCATTAGGTGAATAACACACAGCTAAACTGCTAGGTAAAGAAGAATGGATACTAAAACTAATAAACAGATGTAAAACAATTAAATGGACAAATTTGCAAAGAAGTAGAAACAATAACCCATAGATGGATTGTGATGTGCAGATGTTGGGAAAAAAAACCTCTCCTCATCAATCGAGATTCCTCTGACTTGCATTTGATATGTTTAAAAACTTTGGGCTGATTGGATGCTCCAGGTTGCCATTTGGAGTTAAGCAGATATTTCTCCAGTATCTATTATGTTGACTTTCAGCTCAATGTTTCAGGCAAGTTATTCAATTAAGTGCAGGGTGAGCGTCATACCTTTATGCTGTTGAAAAAAGCAATTGTGGACATAAAGTTTGAGTTCAGTCCGCCTTTGTCCATCGTAGTAGCATGAGAAACTTTAATGTTTCTATATAGAACATTTTAGTGATAAATGGAAATCATCTATATTTTTTTAATGTAACTTTTTTAAGCTGAGCTACAGATATTTGAATTTCTCATTGATTTAGAGTTAAAATTACAGCATTTTTACTTATAACAGGACACACAAGAATATAAATAAATCAATTAAAACACAATTTTCTATCTGTATTGGGTTAATATATATTGTGTTCAGTTAAGGAATTAAATGTATTCTATAAGCTTTCAAGTGGATGGATACATGGAAATATGGATATGATCAAACAGAGCTTCCTCTACAGTGCCAAACGAAATCTGTAACAAATCTTTTTCTCTTTTATTAATGATTATTAATAGGCTATTCTGCCTAAGCAGAGTGCAATTATACACTATGCAAGTAAAGGATTCCAAGTATATTAGACTTGGTGTTTCTTATAGAACAGTGTGACCTGTACTAAATGGTCAGTCTCTGCTGGTTTACCTATTTCTTATTGAGGTGGGCAGGAGTTGTTAGTGATGTGTGAAAAGAAAGATTTCAACAGTTACCTATTATAACTAGGTTGTATTGAAGGAAAGTCCAAATTTCTTTAATCTTACAGTGAGATATTTTAATTAGCTGTCAATATATTATGTTGTTTAGGTGTTGTTTTTGTGGCTGCACAGTGGCCCAGTTGGTAGGACAGTTAATTATTGGGACAGCTCTAAACCACTGTGTTCTCAACACTGTTTCAGATGTACTTGAATAGTGGGTATATTTCTAGATTGTGGAAAACCTCCAAAGTTATTCCCTTGCCAAATTCTAAATGGCCAAAAGAACTGAAGAAATTCACCTCAATAGCCTTAACATGTCTTTAGATGAAAAATCTCAAGAAAATCCATAAAAAAACTGTACTTGGTGCTATAGATGGTCAGCTGAATGCCTTTACAGTTTGCTTACCAGGCAGGGAAAGGAGTGGGTGATGCCAATATTTTTATCCATGACAAAATCTATGAATATCTAGAAAATCCCAGTCTGATACCATATTGTTTCACTGATTTATCACCTGCTTTTAATACGATCCAACATCATGTTTTAGCTGAACATTGACATCTTTCAGAGCAGATTTGATTGTTGTTTTTAATTTTCTTACTGACACAGTTCAACGGGTCTTAGTGAACAACCTCATATTGGACTGTGTTCTTTCAAGCACTGGCTTGCCTCAGGGTTGTGGTCTCTCCCCCCTGCTGTATAGTTTCTATATGCACACCGGTAGAACCAGTAGGGACAGCAGTCATCTGGTAAAGTTTTCACATGAAGGTATTTTAGTGTCCCTCCTAAAGGACACTAAATCAGGACATGGATTTTGTTACATGGTGTGAAGACAATTCATTCAATTTAAAAAAACCTCAAACATGGGGCCAGTTTGATCAATGGTGAATCAATTGGAATTGTAGACACCTGCAAATATTTAGGCACAGTATTCAACTTTGATCAAATTTGACAAAACAAAAAAGGCTATTGCAATAAAAATCCAACAGCGAATTTATTTTTTGTGGAAATAGACATATTTTAACTTATCTAAACCTATTTTATGTCTTTTATTGTTTCTTTATTGAAAGTTTTAGAACCTTTTTGTTTATATGCTGGTTTCACAGGCTGTTGGTCAAAGACGAGAAAAGCTTGACTAGTATCACCAAAACTGGTTCCAGGATCATAGGGGTGCAGAACCCCCAACTTATATCCTCTGTGGAGCAGGCAGGTGCTCCAGAAAGCAAATCGTATAACGGGTCAGCCACACCATTTACTGAAAAATAGGATTGGTATGTTGCCCTCTGGGAGGCGCTATCTTGCTCCCACGAGGTAAACAAACAGATATGGCATTTCCTTTATTTCTCATGCCATCTGCCTTTTTAATGCTAGTAGCAGTGTTTAGAGATATGTTGTGTTACACTTATCAGGATACCGTGCTGCTGTTGGTAAAAATGCTGTATTGATGGCAAGATCCTGTGTTTTATCCAGTTTTTTATTTTTTATCCTCATTGACTGGTTTGTGTCCTATGTAGAATATGTGTGTAATGGATGTATGATCTTCATCCAGTCAAAAGCATGACTTAGATTAATTGGCCTTTCTGAATAACCCTTAGGTATGAGTGTGCGCATGAATTGGTGTTTACCCTGTGCATCACTGTGTTGTCCAGGGTGTACTCTGCCTCTCTAACCAATCGCCGACGTAGGACTAGAATGTGTCATGTTAACATGATGAAGAGGTATCACTCAAGGAGTGGTGAGGGAAGTTCAACCAATCAGGGTGGAAAGGGTGTTATTTCCCTTGTGGCATGTGTTGTTTTAGATCCAACTGTTGAGGATAGTGGAGACGACCAAAACATGCCTAAGGACATACCCCAAGGGGTGAAACTCAGCAATAGTGAGATTTTGTCAAAACTGTCTTACTATTTGTCACATTTGACAGGTGATCAAGCTGCAGATGTGCAGAAGCTCATCCTGGATTTTCAAGGTCTGTTTGGGGATGTCCCTACCCAAACTCAGGTAATCTCTCACGATATTCTTCTTACAAACCCTGCACCTATTAAACAGCGTGCATATCGCGTTAATACAGTGAAAAGGGAAGTAATTAAAAACGAAGTGGAATATCTGGTTTGTAATGAGCTGGCTGTTCCCAGTTCAAGCTCATGGAGTTCTCCCTGCTTGTTGGATATAAAGGCTGATGGGAGTCCTAGGTTCTGCACCGACATTCGTAAAGTAAATTCTGTTACTGTTCCTGATGCCTATCCATTACCACTCATCGAAGATTGCATTGATGAAATTGGTCCAGCTAAGTTTGTCACTAAGCTGGATATGTTAAAGGGATACTGGCAAGTTCCTTTAACACCCCGAGCTTCAGAGATCTCTGCTTTTGTAACACCGGATGACTTTTTTCAGTATACGGTGATGCCATTTGGTCTATGTAACGCGCCGGCTACTTTCCAAAGACTGGTGAATAAGGTACTTGGAGAAGTACCGAACTGTCGGGTTTATTTAGACGACATAGTGATTTATTCCAGGGTGTGGAATGACCACCTGGCTACCTTGCGGGAGGTTTTTAAGCGTCTCTCTTCAGCTACACTGACACTAAATTTAGGAAAGTGTGAGTTTGGAAAAGGTACCATTACTTACCTTGGTCAGCAGGTGGGTGGTGGCAAAGTGTGCCCCGTGGATATCAAGATCCAATCCATTTCTAAATTTCCAACTCCATCCAACCGAAGGGAGCTGCGTCGCTTCTTAGGAATGGCAGGTTTTTACCGTCGGTTTTGTAAAAATTTCTCGACGGTGGCTGCCCCTCTAACTGCCCTGACCAGCCCTTTAAAGTCATTTGTGTGGTCTGATGAATGTCAGCATTCTTTTGAAAGTCTAAAAGGACTGCTTTCATGTGCTCCAGTTCTTGCTGCGCCAAACTTTAAACTACAGTTTAAACTGGATATTGATGCCAGTGCAGTAGGGGTGGGAGCCGTCCTCTTGCAAGAACATAAAAATGGAATAGATCATCCTGTGAGCTATTTTTCAAGAAAATGTACTTCACATCAAAGTAAATACTCTACAATAGAGAAAGAAACACTTGCTCTCCTTTTGGCCTTGCAGCATTTCGAGGTTTATCTCGGCCAAACCGTGGAACCTGTATTGGTTTTCACTGACCATAACCCATTGGTTTTTCTTTCGAGAATGTACAATCATAACCAACGACTCATGCGGTGGGCAGTGATCATCAAAGCTTATAATCTGAAGATCATTCATAAAAAAGGGTCTGAGAACGTTTTGGCTGACACACTATCGCGTGCATTTTAGAGTTGTATAACTTTGGGAAATGGTAGGGTTTTCTTTGTCCAAAACACTTTGTTTGGACTTATAAGGGTGGGGGTGTTACGTGCCGGCAGGCAGGGGATATTTTTGTTTTGTTTTTTTTCCTTTTCTCCCCCCCTCTCCCTGTTTTCAGAATGCTGAGACTTGATGTGGAGGCCTTGGATTGGTTATAGGCTATCCAGCTTGGACCAATTGGAGTCTGATCCAGAGGATAAAAGGAAGCTTCCCTGAAGAGCAATGAAGGACTCTCTCTTTTGCTGCTGCTGATTGACTGATTGCTTCACCTGCCACAGTCAAGCTGATTCCTTCACTTGTGTTCTGGAGCTGCTACTGTTTGGAGGTTTGGCGGAGGGAGGCTGTGGACTAGGTAAGCTGGGGGATCCCTTTACACCTCATCACGTAGTGGAAACTCTGTTAAAATACACTAGGTAAGAAGGTGGTCGCCACCCTTGTAATGTTTTCTGGAACCATCAATTTTGTATGAAAGTTTAGGCAAGGCTTTTTGTTTGGTTTCTTTGTTTAGACAGAAGGGTAGATGGGCTCTGTTTTGTTTTATTAATTTCATTCCTTTGGCACCACCTAACTGTCCCTGTCTCCCCCTCCCTTCACAGTTGTACGCGCAGCCTCCAAGCAAACAAAACTGCAATAAAAGTTGTTAAACTGTCATTGAGCATCGAGTGACTTTTTTTGGGTTGTCAGTTGTTGCCTTGCCCCTTCCCTCCGTTCTGACTTGGAGGCACACCAAGGGGAAGGTTCGTAACACCCATGCAATCCTGCATAGGATACATGCTATAGATAATGGATGGATGTTGCTTCGTCTATAATGCAAATTTAGCCATTACCTTTTTTTTTATCTAGAACTATGAATCAGTTGTCTGTATGTTTTTAACAAGCATGAAAAAAGAACTACTAGGTTTTTTGTTGGGCCTTTATGTAGAATAATGACAAAATGTTGTATTTAATATAATGAGGTGGTAATGATTCTTTAAGTATCTTGATATTTAGAATAATATTGACTCAACTTTGAATGCTGAATGAATCTTCTTCTTGTCATTATAGCCAGTGGGTGTAAGTGGTTGTAGAATTTGATCCATTGTTGGCTGTCATTTAAATGCCATTTTGTTTCTTAGGTGTTACCTCTTAGGTTTCATCTCAGACAGGACAGACTTGCAAATAGATAATTCCTTACTATCGAAATACAAAAGACCATGTCACTGGTTTCCGTTGAAAGATAAATTACAACCTATGTGTTGTTTTTTTACTTACTTCTTGAATGTACATTATGTGTTTCTGGGAGTATACTGAAATTTTATTAAACACAGGGCAAGCAGATAAAAGACGTGAACATATTGTGCAAGTATGCAAATGAGGAATTTCAATGTAGACAGATAATTGCTGGAAATATCTATAATAACTGTTTTCAGAGCTATTGCTTATGAAGTCTGACAACTTTCTTAAGCATTTCAAAAGTGAAGAGAAGATAGGAATTCAGAAGCTTAATATATAATGATTGATGCATATTTATAAGAAAATCAAGTACACAAGGACCCAACACTTACTTTACATCCATCGGTTTGGGCTGGAGTTCCTCATATGCATCTTTATAGTGTGGATCATAATAAAACATTGATATAACTTAAGGATACATCGATTTGTACAACATTGCTGGTGAAGGAATAATTCTTAGGAAACTACTTAACAATACACTAAATATGTTCTTATTAAGCTCTTTTAGACTTTCTATTATCGTCTGACAATATTTTTTCTTTGTAACAATAGGAGACACACATTTAGGATCTTGAAATTGCAAGTAATGGGGACCTAAACAACGTTATTAACTTTATTGTTACAACCCGGCTGTCTAGGGTTCAGTGGATGTAACAAATAACCCTATAGATAGGATGTTGAAATGGAACACAATACTTTAATCAGAATAACAGCAAAATAAATGTACAGAACCGAAAATAGTCTTAACAAAAATGACAACAGAAGTGCTAAAGGTTTAAACAAAACAAAAGTGCCCACAAACACAGGCTAAGAGAGGCCTGAAATAAAATGGGGCACAAAACAATGAATCTATAGTTCTGTCTTTAACTTATTGCTTAAAGTGTTATCTAAAATAAGCTACTCAAAAATAACACAAAAACACAGGACGGCACTAAAACAAAAGAAAACCTAAGCACTAAGAACCAGAAACAAAAAGCACAGAAATTGTGGTAGGCTCTGTGTGGTAAATAGCACAGGGCCAAGCTACTGCCCCAACTGCAGGTGAGGCTGATGGTCGTAGACCAATCAGCCTCACCTGCAAAAAAGGTAGACCAATCAGGAGCTCCAGCTTTCCTGATGAGCCAAACCTGGTCCTGATCAGTTTGGGAGGAAGAACGGTCTGCAGAGGTAGAAGGCAGTAGGGCTGGATGATATGGAAAAAGAACATGTTGATAAAGGAATAGTAATATTGATCGATATCCATAATTATCGATACATATCACAAAATGTAAAATATATATTTTAAGGGCCTCCCCAGTGATTTTGTTGTTCTTTTAACTAATTTTAATTTAATTAAGAATTAAACTAATTTTTTCAACACTTTTTATCAAAACTACATTTGTAAGACTCAGAAACAAATCAAGAGACTTGAGTAACATCAGTAAATACAAAGAAAAGTAAGATTAGACAATTTACTATACATAATTTTTAAATTTTGTTGGTAATTTAAATTAAAGGCTTAGCTTGATGCTTTTTAATCTTTAAAACATTTCATGACACTATATTAATGGCTAAAACCTAGTAAAGCTTATTCTAATTGAGTTCAGCTGTGGTTCAGCTGTTGGCTAAAGCTAACCAGCTAATCATCAGAGTGTAGACAGAGCCCAAAACACTGCAGCCCAGTCAGTCACTGAGAGCTGAAGCCAGCTGGTCTATCCAACCCTGTTGTGTTTTTTGAAAGTGTTTTTTGCTTCTGAGAACCGGGAGCAGAACCGAGGGGACATTTTAAAAGCCACAGATGTTGTTAGAAGCGACCTGTTTAAATTTCCTGTGTCTCTCTGTAGCATATTTGCAGTGCAACGAGCTGGAGGAGGGGAGTCCTAACTAAGACAGCTGATCGTAGTATTGTATTTCATTTATTATTGCTGCGTTTAGTGTTTTAGTGCGTCAAATATCGGTTAATAACAGGGCGCAACCTTTACTTGAGCCATTAACATTTATCCAATTCAGTTTATTTATATAGCGCCATTTCACAACAGATGTCATCTCAAGGCACTTTACAAAAAGAGTTATTACAATACAATGTTTAGTGTAGAAATTACAGAACCACAGAAGATTGCGTCGTGGAATTCTCAGCAATCCCTCATACTGAGCAAGCATGCAGCGACAGTGGGAAGGAAAAACTCCCTTTTAACAGGAAGAAACCTCCGGCAGAACCAGGCTCAGCACAAGCGGTTATCTGCCGCGACCGTCTGTGGCTTGGAGAATACATAACAGAGACACAGAAAGAGCAATAGAACTGATGCAGAAGTTTGTTGCAGGACGTGGAGAATTTTCCGTCACTGCAATGCCATCTTAGTCAAGGTCGTCAAGCAGGGCTAATCCGGAGCACCTACTATAATAGAAAACAGGTTAGTGCTTGAATTGACAGCACATCATGCAGTTGGGGAGAAGTAGGAGAGAAAGTAGGAACAGACCCTAATAATGTCCTCCAACAGCCTAGCCTAAAGCAGCATAGCTACTAACATTAACCTGTCTCCTAGCTACTAGGAGACCTGGCTACCAACACTCTGAGTCCTCCTGATCGAGGCTCAGCCCGTGGACGGTGTAGGGCCGGTAACGGCCCCCGTCATGCCGGGGTCTTCTCGGAGTCGGGTTGTTTGAGAATGCAGCCCAAAGTGGGTGGTAAACTCCATGTAAGGCTAAATACCGGCACGAGACCGATAGTCGACAACTATCTTAAGGAAAAATAGACAGAACTATCTTAAGGAAAAATAGAACTGAGAGGACAGAGTTGAAGAGGGCAAGAAATGTTTAAGAGATAAACGGGTGGGGTCCGCACAGTCTGCCCGGGGGATTCAACCCGGCAGGTAATGGGCGGCCGCACTGTGCGGGAGGATCCCCTTGAGGGACCTCTCTCCGGCGCTGGCTGGCCCCCGTGGGGCGCATTTCTTCCGCGGCGGTAAGCCGCGACCGGCTCCGGATCTTTACCTGGCTTACATTAATCTATCTCTACCTAGCTACTCTACCTCTTCCTATCTCTTCCTAACTTTTGACACTCTGCCTGACTACTAACATTAACCTGTCTCTTCCTATCTACCTGTCTGACCTGACTCTAACTACCTATAAACATATCTCTAACTGTAAGCTTTGTCAAAGAGGAAAGTTTTTAGCCTAGTTTTAAAGATAGACAAATTGTCTGCTTCACGAACCAACCCTGGGAGCCGGTTCCATAGGAGGGGAGCCTGATAGCTGAAAGATCTGCCACCCATTCTACTTTTAGAAATCCTAGGAACTACCAGTAAACCTGCAGTCTGAGAGCGAAGGTCTCTGTTAGGAACATATGGAACAATCAGGTCTCTTATGTATGATGGAGCTAGATTATTAAGGGCTTTATATGTCAGAAGGAGGATCTTGAATTCTATTCTAGATTTTACTGGGAGCCAGTGAAGAGAAGCTAAAACAGGGGAAATGTGATCTCTTCTTTTAATATTCATCAGAATCCTAGCAGCAGCATTTTGAACTAACTGAAGACTTTTAATTGTATTCTGTGGACTACCTGATAATAGACAGTTACAGTAATCCAGCCTTGAAGTAACAAAGGCATGGACTAGTTTTTCAGCATCATTCCTGGACAGGATGGTTCTAATTTTTGTAATATTCCTAAGGTGAAAAAAGGAAATCCTACAGACTTCTTTAATGTGAGATCTAAATGACATATCTTGGTCAAAAATGACACCGAGGTTTTTTGCTTTATTACTGGAGGCTAATTTAATGCCGTCCAGGTGAAGGGGCTGACTAAGTAGTTTCTTTTTCAGAGCTTCTGGTCCAAAGACGACAACTTCTGTTTTATCAGAATTTAGAAGCAAGAAGTTTAGAGTCATCCAAGTTTTTATGTCTTCCAGACATGCCTGTAGTCTACCTAACTGATTGGATTCATCAGGATTTATGGATAGATATAGCTGTGTATCATCTGCGTAACTATGGAATTTTATCCCATGCTGCCTAATTATTTTACCAATAGGAAGCATATATATAGTAAAGAGAATCGGCCCAAGCACTGAACCCTGTGGTACTCCGCAAGTAACTATTGAGGTTGAGGAGGATCTATTGTTTACCTGAACAAACTGAAATCTGTTAGACAAATAAGATTTAAACCAGCCTAGGGCTGTTCCTATTATACCGACACTTTGAAGCCTTTCTATGAGAATATTGTGATCAACAGTATATGGGGGCGTCTGTGGCTCAGTGGTAGAGTAGTTGGCTTGCAATCGGAGGGTCATAGGTTCGATTCCAGCTTCCCCCAGTCACATGTCGATGTGCCCCTGGGCAAGGCACTTAACCCCCAAATTCTACATTGTCCTACCGAGCCATGTTGGGTGTCGGTGTATGAATGCGAGTGTGAATGGGTGAATGTGGCTCCAATGTAAAGCGCTTTGAGTGGTCAGTAAGACTAGAAAAGCGCTATATAAGTTCAGTCCATTTACCATTTAACAGTGTCAAAGGCAGCACTGAGATCTAACAGGACCAGAATGGACCAGTCCATTGTCTGAGGCTATGAGAATATCATTAGTAACCTTCACCAGAGCTGTTTCAGTGCTATGATGAGCTCTAAAGCCTGACTGAAACTTCTCAAACAGCTCATTGTTGTTTAATGAACAACTTCCTCCGCTGCTCCCTTGCTATGACATCTGACCACAGCAAAGTTATGGCAATGAATCGCTTAGGGACTAACAAAAAATTATATTTCAGCTCAAATCATTTAATCCTTTTTATGGTTTGAAAGGAGAGAGGGGTGGCTGACAGAGCTGTGTGGATCAGCATTATTGATTCATTTGGCGTAAGTAATGCCTGCTGTATTGAGCTACCTGATGGGCTATAGTAAAAAAAAAAATGAGGGGAACAATTTTTTTTTTCTATTTAACTTTTTTTATAGACACCTTTTTTTCTATCGCACCACATGTCTATCGATCGATATAGACTGCTATCGAATTATCGTCCAGCACTAGAAGCAGGGTTTTAAATCCCTGCAGAATGGGAAAAAAACAACAAAAACAAAGTAAATAAAACAACACAGGTGGCCGTAACAAGGGAGTTAAGGCACAAGAGTTTTCACCTCTTTACTAAATGCAGCTTTTGTGTTAAAAGGTCTCATTCGCCGTGTAATCTTTTTTTAAAATCTGTCTCTCTGTGTTATATATTAAATATTTTCTCTAAAACCCATTGTCTGCATTAGCAGCAGAAAGGAAAGCAAAAAAACATTTAAGTCAGAATAAGCAAGTCCCTTCTATGTCACTGGGAAGGTTAGCATTCATGGTCTTGACTAACTTTGCTTGCGATCGCCCATGGGAAGGCTGTACTTGATTTTGCAGCCAGGAGACAGCAGAGCTTGTTTCTACTAGCAGAAGCTAACTGTTAGTAACTTGGCTAGTAGAAGCTGACTATTGGAAAACCACAACGTGGCAGAACACTTTTGGGCTTGTTATTTGTGATCATAGACACAAGTGTTTTGTATTTTATTTATTTATTCATTCATTTTTTTTTTACCCAATAAAGAGGAGCTGAGGAATACATATTTGGAACTGGTCTTGGAACACCACCAGCAAAGTAAGTTAAGTTTCTCATTTGTTTAGAGGCAGACTTGCATTACCCCCCAACCACCTCCTTTGAAAAGCTGCAATCTATTGAAATAGGTGTGAGACAGCATTTTTTCGACAGAAAATGACTCAAGGCATCAGATGCAGGTTTAAGGAGGACCCAAATGTAAAACGACGTTAAGGGCTTTTTTCGGCTAATGTTTATGTAATATTCCACAATCCAGCTCAGGACGCGGACAAGACAAGGGCAAGACTTAGGGGTACAACGTGGAGTTGATGTGAAATGACGTGATACGACGTGACAAACCAGGAGATACATGAGGGCACAGGAAAACATACACATCATTCTAATTAGTGAAGACTAAGACACCTGGGAATAATTATGACAGAGACTGACTATGACAGGGACAGAAACGTCAATTTGTGACACAAGGCATTCAAACTACAGAAAACAACAAATTTATAAAAAAAAAAAAGTGAATGAGGAGTTTAAATACATTTTTATTCTTATAAAAATATTTTACACAAAACCACATAGGCATATAAAGCAATTACCACACATTCAGTTCAACAAGCAATCCTTTTTTTAAATTATTAATACTGTAATTAACCTGTATTAAACTTTATGATTTATGATGTCAAGTGAGTACTAGCTCACTTTAATTCAATTGTGTTTATTTTCTTCCAATTGAAAGCAAAAAACTAAAGGTTTTTAGTTAAATCGATCATGAAGAGAGATTCAAAGACACATTGATTCCATTTAGAAAACAGTGCAGTTAATTTGAGCTTATTGTGTCAGTTGGTAAAAGTTTTCTATCTAGAGAATTCATGCTGATTGCATAAAGTCACTGACTTCTCAATAAATCTTTCTACTGAGCAGGTATGTTGTTATAGTTGAAAGGAACAACTCCATCCATCCATCAATTTTCTGAACCGCTTATTCCTACAACCGGGACAGTTCGCTAGTCCATCACAGGGCCACATAGAGACAGACAGGACGAACAACCATACACGCACACACCCACACCTAAGGACAATTTAGAGTGATTGATTAAACTGACAGTCATGTTTTTGGACTGTGGGAGGAAGCCTGAGTACCCGGAGGGAACCCACGCATGCACGGGGAGAACATGCAAACTCCATGCAGAAAGGCCCTGGGCCGGGATACAAACCCACAACCTTCTTGCTGCAAGGCAACAGTGCTAACCACTGTGACACCGTGCAGCCCGTGTTTATTTATATGAGGCTAAAATCAGACAGTACAAAAACTAAAACCTTAAAAGGGGAATTTCAGTTTATGTCAACCTGGACCTTATTTATAGCATGCATTACGTTCGCGTACTCACCAAGACAGGTTTGGAGCCACTTGGAGTACTTCTGAAGAAGTTGGTATCCAGTCGGGGTCAGCGTATATCCATATATGTGGGAGTTGTGGGGGCATGGAAAGTGTTGCCTCTAAATAAGGGATTAAACCCCTAAGTGTAGCTGATCAACTGCTGTGACTGACAGGGTTCAGAAAGCCAGAGTAGACATATATAAAATATAGGAGCACCCATGAAGTAGTACTTTCTATATAAATGGAAAACGTTAACGACAGCAATTACTCTTTAAGTGGCTTCAATTAGTGAAATAACACAACCTATAACATGTGAGCCAGTAGTAAACTATGTGGTATGAAAAACGTGTACAAAGTTACTAGTTTACCTAATAATTTAAGTAAACTTTTTGACTACTGGCTATAAGTGCTTGCACAACAATGGTGATATTGTTTTCAGAAAAGTTAAGTGAAAGGAAGGCAGCACAGCCCTTTATGGTTTGGAAACAGCTGCTTTTACTGCAGCGTATCATAATTTGCTTTTCACTGGAAATAGTACTGGAATCGACATACTTAGGGGATGCAAATCTTCATTATATTTGTGTCTGGGAAATGTCTTCCTCATCACATTTGCACTGTTGTCATAACTCCATTGAGAAAGCCTTGCACCATCAGAAATGGCTTTCATTTTTATTCACCATTTCTGAACAGCCTTAGGCTATTGCTGGCATGCGCCATACAAAATTATATTTGAGTGGATATACAGGAGCCCCATTGCTTGCTCAGTGCCTCAAATGAAATTTCCGTCATGTTCTATCCTCCAACCTTTATATATATCGTTTCTATATTAAGGGTTTTCTTGCCTAAAGGAAGATATATGGAAGGCAATGTTTGCATAAGATTATAATTGTGACATAATCTATTTCAAAATCTAAACATCACATCTAATGTCACACAGTCTGCTGATACAATCTTATTAGATAAATTTATTTGAGTAATAATGTAATGATGTACCTACCTAGGCGATCCTGAATGTTCACTGGAAAAAAAAACTGTCACAGTAAGCATGTAAAATGTGGTGAATGTGAAAAAGAAATTGGTTTCAGAGGTATTTTAGATTGCAGAGGAGGAATGTGGTTCTGTCTGAGCAAAGGAAGAATAGCTGGATAAAAACAAAGATTATAAAAAGTTGAAAGAAGGTGTTGAAGAGAACAGACATGGCTGAGTTTTCCTGCATCAGCTTTTGGAAAGCAGCCTGGGGGCTGATAGGATTAAAAGGTGTTTTAATGTGACCCTTGTGCTCTGTTTTGATTTTAACATGCTATTTACAATTTTCCCTCTGTGCAAGGTCACTTTTTCTACACAATATGCACAATGTAAACCAAAGCTTCCAGCTGTATAACAGAAAATTGAGCGTATGCAGCTACACTTTCTCACTGATTTGATTCATTATCATACATTGTGAAAGAGCAAAATTGCCTCAAAGCTAACACTGTAAGACAGTTTCCCATAACCTTGTCTTATTTTGACAATACACAAAAAGTGTGGCCCTTTACTGCTAAAGAAACATTTAGAAAAAAAGGAAGCTGATTCTTGACCTCAAACCGAGAGCATGGCAGAAGACAACAGAAATGCTGGGAAGACAGAAATCCCTCTGTCTGTGTGAATAAATAATTCTATATCACTATTCAAATGAGAGCAAAAGCTGTTAAAAGTAGTCACTCACTCATGTAACTTTTTAGACATGGCAGAAAATATTTTATTTTTTTGCTGAAAAGCATTTATCCTTTTAGTGTTTAAAAAATGCATCACATAACTGCTTAAACTGTGTTTTTTATTACATTTAAGAATAAGTTAGAATTCCAAATGTCAAAACTAAAACAATTGAGCATGCGGATGAATGTGTTCTACTTGGGTATCTTCTTATTCACTGTAACATATTTCCAATGTGATTTTACATATGCAATCAAGATAAGTTGGGGGCAGTAAGCCAAGTAAAAATTAAATTAATGGGAGTTATCTTTTGGTCCACTTCATAAGATTGATGTACTGAAGACTGATGTACAAAACCTTGCCTCACACAAACCCCTGACTTTATATAAATAGTCCTATTTTCTTCCAGTTTTCATCAACTCAAATATGATACTTGTGTAATTTCACCAGTGAATTGTGCTAGGGAAAATAAGCAGGAAAGTCCCTAATTATTGTCTACTTAAATGTGTGGTGGATGTAATTAAAGACAGCAAAATGTTTGTTGTTATGAAAATCTATAAAACATTTTACTTTGGTATACATGTGGAACAAAAAATATGTTACCTATTTTTATTGTGTTAGGATAAAAACATATTGAGAAAATGTGTCCAGTTGCCTTTCTTTACTATATGGTATAATTGCTTTTAAAACTGAATAACCTTGACTAAACATTTGATACTTCCAAAAACTTTTTATAATAGTTTTCAGATTTGTAGCCTTTATTTCAATTCTGCCTGCATTTCATATGAGAATACTTCAGATCACTCCGAAACGATAACGTGTTTTTCTAAAACTGCTTTTAATTGAATTGGATGTATGATAAAATTCATCGGATATTTAGAAGACCCTTTACTGCCCAAGCTTTCTGACTAATGTCTTTGGATAACGTTATTAATATTTCCACACAATGTTCTTTTCTACATCGCTGCAACTTCTGGAATCATTTAGTAAACATTGAAAGATGGTTACAGGTGATCACCAGTTGCCTGAAACGGCTTTGGCAGCTACAATGAACGAGTTAGACTTGGCTTTTCATCTAAAAGACAAACAGAAAACCGCACTCAAATAGTTCCTTTGCAAGGAGGACATTTTTGCTGTTTTGCCAACTGGACATGGCAAGAATTTAATCTACCAGTTAGCTCCACTGGTAGCTACGCTCTGATGCGTCACACCATGTATTGTTGTGATTGGTTGTTATCCAATTGCGTGCATTTAGAGTTTCCAATGCATGCTTGGTTCTACCCCTCAAGTTAGGCCCTTTTCATTACTTGTTGCCAGACTCTTAATAGAGTAGGCTCTTGATTTTTCCAGGCTATCTTTGTAAGTTACTTCTGGAGTGGCCTTGCAGCCCATGTTGACATATCATTTCAATTTCACAATTTTATCGTGGATGATGACACTATCTACCAATGTCAGACAGCATCTTTGTGAGGTGTTTTTTTTTTTTTTTTTTGTGGCTGATGAGCACATTTCACACATAAGCTGCACCAGCCTTTAATTTGTATAATTGGTCTGATGTTAATAGCATATTATCTTCCTGTTAAAATACAGTTTCTCCTCCCCACTCTCACTAAATGCATTCTCAGTATGAGGTACTGCTGTAAAATAAACACCACAGACCACTGTCTACTGTAGTGAATGCTGTAATCAATGACTAAATGTAATCTATTGGGTTTCCTTTGCTGGGAATCTTTTAAATTAACTGGAATAATGAAATTAACCTAATACTTTGTTTAATAAGTAGGATTAATAGGAAAATACGTATGACTGCATTTCTTTCTTTTTTTTTTTCTTTTTTTGTAAAGTACCATAAGATTAGCCTACATGTTTTGAATTGGCACTGCATAAACAAAACTGTATTGAATAAGATTTATTTTATCTGGTGCTTGTGTACCATTTCCGCCAATGTCCAAACCGAAATCACCCACATCCAAAACAGAAACTGTGGGAATTTGTCAGTGTTTGACAAGTTTAGGGTTGTTCAGGCTATGCACCCACAAAATATGTGTTTGCTGGTTTACAGCTAAATGTGTGGAATACAATGTGACCACTTGTTCTTTTCACAGCACCACATACAGTAAACCTGTATAGAGTGCAGGTTTGTTTTCATAAGCTGCAGAACATCAGAGCGTATGTGTAATCACCTCACAGTGTTTCGAACACATACACATTTATATATTTTTTGTATTTAAAGCTGAAGTTATTTTAATCACAACATTTTTTCAACCAGTTTTTAGTGGACAGGATCGGATGATCAGCTGTTTGCTGCAATCTTGCTTTTCACTTGGCATTGTGCAGTGCTGCCTAAGAATGGGTTTGGATGAGTTTGCAGCATCCACAGCTTTTTATGAGACATGGATCTGGCTTTGAAAAGCAGCCAGAGCACAAACCAAAAGCTGTGGAAGAATAAGGGGCAGAAGTATCAGCTACATTTGGCAGGCCTCTTGGAATAGATATTGATAAGAGTAGAAAAGGTATTTAATAATATCTTGTATTATATTTATTATCATTGGATCACTATTGACTGGCTACTGGTCCAGGTGTACCCTGCCTCTTGCCCAAAGACTGCTGGAGATAGGCACCAGCAACCACCACAACTCTGCTTAGGATAGACAGTATAGATGATGGATGGATGGATCGATGTTGTGTACCTTTAATATCAGTTAAGTCACTTTTGTATTTGTGAGATTTCAGTTGCTACAGAAATTTCAACATGACTAACTCATTTGTTTGTGTCTCAAGTCATTGGGATCATACCACATATGGTAGATTGTCAGAGTTTAGAAAAACTTTGCTGTGACTTGTAAAGCAACTGAGCACCAAGCTAAAATCATATTATATAATTTTGAGAGTGCACTCCGAACAGGAAAGTGGATGGAAAACAAATTACAAATGTCCTTTAAAAAGTGCCTCTACAGCTAATGTTACTACCTATGTTTTTAGGTTATTTAATTTTGGAGATCCCTAGGATTTAGACTAAATATAGAACTAGAAGTACTGATTGAGCATGTATTTTTGTCTAAAAGTTAAAAAAAACATGTCATTAAAGAAATCTGAAAGAAGTACATTTCAAAGGTTTAGGATTGGTTCTATTATTTTTCTATTTATTCTAACAGTGCAAATGAAACAGATAATAAACAGAAATGCACATAAAGCCTGGGATCTCTTGGGTTGATTTTAAGGAGCAATGTCAAATTTAAATACATTTCTTATTGCCTGGTTATCTAACCTCATTAAAGCCACTAAATCAAAGATCTCCTGCATACTAACGTTTCAATAATTAACTTGTGTGTCTGTCTCTGTCAGTGCATGAACGCATAATGAACAGTGATATTAAATTTTTAACCTGTGGATGATCTTCCGATCCACCAGCTGTTGTGCATTGTACCTATGCTGCCAACTGTTGTATGAGCGAGATGATATTTCAAGTGTGCTATCCTCACAAGCGGTCACATGGCTGAGTTAACTTGACAGATTGTCATCAGAATACAGTAATGGGACTTAAAACCATCCAAACACCAACACACATTAGTTAACTGACAGCACTTAAAATGGAGATCATGACTAACATGAGCTCTAGGCCACAGTCTAAACTAATGTACTCTGATAAATATACACTGGATAGTCTTTGATCATTTTAGCACTTTTCTGAAGAGATTTCTATCTTTATGAAGAATAACACTGTGCTGTCCTCACAACACGTGTCTATGTGCTGCTAGACAGCCAGCGAACCATAAAGAAAACTCCAGACACAAGGCTTGCTTTTCTTGCTTTAGTGAAGTTTCTTGCATTAAACATTTGAGATAACTGTGACATACAGAAAAAAGGAATGGGCAATTACTACATATGTATTATACTAAAAACAGTTAGCTAGTCAGTGCATATGCCGTTGCTATGTAACCAACAGGTGAACAAACTACACAAAATAATATTCCTGAAACGTCGGAGACTTCTAAAAAGGTGCTTAAGACACATAAATACTCACAAAGACGAACATTTCCCAAGGCTCAAACATTTAGAGCAACACAGCGTCGTCAGAAGTGTTTTTTCAGGTCTCAATTCTGCCGTTCGGGCTGGTTTACTTTTACCGAGCAAAAACGACAAAGATTGTCTATAAGCGAGAAGAGTGCTCACTCTACAGCAACAACAGAACGATCCTTTCTGGTGAAGATGTCTCACTTTGTTCACTTTTTAACATTAGTTTTGTAAACGCTTTTTAACATACTTTTTAACATATATTTATTGCCAATTATGAACTTATAACTGTCTTTGACCCAAAGGCATGACAAACACATTAGTTATTCATAAATTGAAGGAAGAGTATTTTTAATGAGAACTGTATGTTTCAGTAATATTTTCCATGGGACACTTTTATACCAAGAAGATAACAACCATAATTGCTGCTGGTCTGTAAAATATCAATGATGAAGTTTACTGAATTTTTGCTTTTGCTTTATTCTGTATTTTGTCGATACATAATCCACTTGCTAGAAAGAATGATTTCCAGGACTTTCATAAGTACTTATTCAAATAGTTTCATCTCAGTCTCTATGTAAAGACAGATTTGCTCTGCATGTCTTAAAATTGGCCAAACATTTCCTTATTTTTTTTAAATTAATATTTACCCGCACGAGTTCTTAAAAAAAAAAAAAAAAGTACAAACTGGAGCAACACACTGCCTGGCCGAAAACATAAGTCACCACTTGGATTATGAAGGAAAACAGGTATGAACCTCCTGGTGAAAAATTGCTGCTTTAGCTGGTAATATATCAGTTAAGGGTAAAATCGTTGTAAACTGTCCGAATATTATTTTAAAAAATGGAAGGCAAGTGAGGTACACTACCATTGCGCTTGAGGAAGAAATATAGTCCGACAAAAATATTGAACGATCTTAATCAGAGATAATTTAAACGTTTGTTGGAATTAAAAGAATAAAAAACAACAGAATAGAATAGTGAATGCTGAAAGTAAGCGCATTACCAGACCCACAATGCATAGATATCTCAAGGGATTGAAACTGAAAAGCTGTGTAGCCATAGGAAACCACTAATCAGTGAGGCTAACCAGAGCAAAATATTTCCATTTGCAAGGGAGCAAAGCAATTGGACTCTGGAGCAATGGAAGAAGGTCATGAGGTTCAGAAATATTATGTGCCCAAAGAATGAGGTCAGCTGCATACCTAAGTATACTGAATGAGCATGTTATTCCATCAGTTCCATTTTTCTTACCCAATGGCATGAGTATATACAATGGCAGGATTCTTCATGCACAAAATATGTAAGAGTAGTTCAGGGAGCATGAGACATGTTCACACATCAATTAGCCACCACACAGTCTGGACTTGAACCCTATTGAGAATCTTTGATATTAGCTAGAGAAGGCTTTGCATAGTGGTCGGGCTTTCCCATCATCAATATAAGCCTTTGGATTAAAATACAATGCAACAAAGCTAAAGGTGGTCTAACAGCTATGTGGAAATAATAATGAACAGAAGAAATATAACAGCCTTCTCTCCATCTCATATCTTCTCATACTCTGAATGGTTTTAAGTAAAGCTCTGCCAGGTAACCCCAGTGTGGATAGAGTAATCCCACCCTGAATCAATAACTCAATAGACGGCTCAGTGTACCCTCCATTACAGTAGCAGTCTGTGTTGCAGCAAAACTGTTGAAGCGAGGATAAGAGGATGCCCAGGGTTGTCATACATTGATAAGAAACACTCTACTTTACATACAGAAAATGTCAGCCAGTTAGGTTTTTCTTAGCAACTGGCTAAAAGATAAATAGTTTAAAATGGCCATGTGTGGATGTGATTGTGAAGTTTAAAGCAACAATTATAATAATCTCTCCTGGATTTCATTTAAAAAAACAGCAAGAGCATCTGAATTTTTCCTTTATTCACAACGAAAATGGTGGTTTTTGTAAGAATGTTAATTTGTCATGATTAATTCACAGCTACCCTGTGTAAATTAGATTACTTTTATTTACACAGGTATCATTACTAAAAGTAAAATATCAAAGTATCATTAAATTTAAATGTAAAATTTAAATGGACAGAAAAATTGAATAGACTGCAGTACTCCAATTTAACCACAATATGCCAATATTACATATTGTACCTTTAAGAAAAAAATAAAGAGTGAATAGATGCAGCACTTCATTTAGGAGAGATATTCAGCCAAAAAGTTATGCTCTGAGTAATTAGGGAAATGAGTAGGATAAAAAACAAACAAACAAAAAAAAAACATGAGAGCATAGCGCTAGTGGCACCGTTTGTTCTCTTCATTACTTTGCCTATAACAGACATAAAATGTAAACATTACCTTAACATATGTGACTGAAAATTGTTGTTGTATGGCACAGAAACACTTTACTAAATCAGTTCACTATACATAAGGCATAGTCTCTCCGCTCAGAGCTTCATGGCTATACTCTCAAGATAGTCAAGAGCTCATTCCTTTGACCAAAATGATAAATTAGCAATGCTTCACAGCATTAACACACAGCAATGCATAACAATGCAAGAGAACAGAAATGTATAATATTATACCGGAGCTTTTTAAAGAAAGAGACAAAAAAACTGTCATTATGTTGCAGCAACTAGCATAATGCAACATAAAGATTATCACGGTTTTAGTATTGTTTTTTAAATGTAGTTATTTTAATTTAGATATATAGATACACCTGTGGAAAATGAAAAAAAACTCATGTGGAGTGTTGACAGGTCAACTAAGGGATACGAATACATTGGAATGTTATTGTCCACGATACCTAAGACCAGTATCGCTATCGGTGCATCCCTAGTGTGGAACTGAACCTCGGCCAGCGACAGTATTTATAGTTCGAAGTAAACCTTGTGAAAAACACCTGATTGTGCTTCATTGCCACCACATGCTGACCACTTGTAAATGACCAAAGGACTCAGTAATGCCAGCGTTGTCTTTTTAAAAAAGGCTCTTAAGCCTGGTAACTGGTTTAAGTCTAATGTATACACTTGGTTGTTGGGATAGGAGTGGAACACAACAGTATAGAGCAAGCTTTAAGGGGAATTTCAAAGAGAAAAATTACAAATTAAGTTGAATTTTACTGAGGCAAGACACTTCCCTATTATATTGACATGGTATGAAGCACACTGTGAGAGACCAATGAAGTGGATTATGACATTATTGCTGTGACTTTTAGCATTTTGGCCACTATCATCTGTGTCAGGTGTGAGAAGCTACTGTAATGAAACTCCTTCCAGGAACTGACATATTGGCTATGCCATGCTATGCTATTTTACAACTATGAAAAAAACAAACATAAAAACATTTTTTTAAAAAATGTCTGATTTTTTTTACGCTTTTTTTTTTCATTAAAGCACAAATTTATGATATTTTTCATATATTGTGCAGCTCTTAATTAGATGTGTTAAAAAATGCTTCTCACTTCTCACCCAGGTTATATTCAGTTAACATATCTATGTAGGATGAAGCCAATGCCTTAATTAATCCGTATTGTTAAAAGCTCACACTACTCATCCTAAATAAGCAATGAAAATACATTTCAAATAAAACCATTCTTCTTTTTATTTGTATGTTAGTTTTATTGTTTCTGTCCTGGATGATTTGTTGCTTTTGTGAGTAACTGTGTGTTTATATTTTTTTAGGCGTTTGCGGGGCATTGAGGTGATGCAGGTCCCTTGGTTATCCCAGTGGAGGAGTCAGCTAATGACGGTTGTATTTGTCTGCTGAACATCCCCCATCACAACCAGCCTCCATCCCTCCTTCCCTTCCTCCCGCCCTCTATTGCTGATGGCTCTATGGGGCATCATCAGCCTCAGCCTTCATTGCTGGGTGTGTTTACGACCCTGCGCGACAGCAACAGCTGCTCCAGCCAGCCTCCCTAATGACAAACCCGGAGGACCTCTCGACTGGCTCCTGTCAGATAAGGGGCCCTTCCACCACTCCCCCGAGTACATCGACTTTGTGGAAAAGAACCGACAAGGCTTCTCCACCAGATACAAAATATACAGGTAAGTTATGTCTATGTGATGACAAGGCACTTCTAATATGTCTACACCTTCAAATAACTTCATCACTTTTATTATAGTCATAGCTAACTCTCCCTTCAGTTTCACAAAATAAATTGAGGAATTGAATTTTAAAACATTCTAAGTCTGCTAGAGCTTTTTAACATCAATGTGTCAGTAAATATTGGTATTCATTCAACTCGACATTTTTATTTATTAATTACAGGCTTTACTGCAACACCACATGAAGCCACAGTTACAGTACTTATTCACCTCTGAAACCCTCCAACTATATGTTTGATTAATAAAAAAAATTATGTTGTGTTAATTAATGCCGGCATTAACAAAATAAATTTACTGAAACTACAGAGAAATTATGACCGATTCGATTCTAGATGAAGATATTTCTGAAGGAGGGCTAATAGTACTCTGGAGTAGAGCCATGCTGAATATTTCCAATAGGGCTGATTACTTTCTGTAAACAGAAATTGTTAGTAATTATCTCACTGAGGCATATTTTGAAAAAATCTGCTTGATGGACCCTGATCTTTCCAATGTGTACTCTTGATTTTGCCTTATGACTTACTCCTCTTGCAGCAATGTATGAATAAATGAGTAGCAAATTAAGGAATGCATGTTTATTTAGTTTTTAAAAAGGGTCCTTACTGAAATATTCATAACCTTTACTTTTTTAACAAATTAAATCTAAAAATCAGAAAACTGTAACATTCATGTGAATTCAGAACCTCTACTTTAGTAACCTTTAACAAAATCCAACAACTAAGTGTCCAATTAAAACAGAAATCACATATTAAATTCAGTCCACTTGTGAGTATGTTATTAGTATAAATACAGATGTTCTTTAAAGGTCTCAGATGTTTCATAGAGAATATTTCTGGAAAAAAAAAAAAAAAAAAGATCATGAAGACCAGAAAACACCTGGCAGGTTGGGGTTAACTTTAAAAGCAGGTTAAGGTATAGATAAGATCCAAAGCATTGGACTTCTCAGGGAAATCAGTTTATTTTTATTACATCATCAAGTAATGGAAAGAGAATACAAAAACAGCAAACTTACCAACACTTGGTCATCCTTCCAAAGTGATAAGCCAGACAAAGAAAACATTTATTAGATAACCATCTAAAAGCAGCAAGTCAGCTTTGGAGTGGCTGCAGTTAAGTTGGACAAATCTGTTGAAATAATTATCCACCAATCTGGCCTTTGTCAACGAACAGCATGAGGAAAGCTATGCCTCAAAAAATGTAAGTAACTAAGCAAACCTATGGAATATGGTTTCCTCTACATGAGACCAAAATATGACTTTTGCAGGGTCTTGCCTATGTCAATAAAAAGGTCAGTGGTGGTACTTGAAGATGTGCATGATTGTTCTTTGGGGTTTTTTTGGCCCAATTGTATTTCTGTTAGTAGCCAATACCCTGAATTTGAAATCATAATTACTCAAAAAAAAAAAAAAAAAAAAGACACATTGTTCAATAACAAAATGTATTTACAGACGTGGACAAAATTGTTGGTACCCTTCATTAAATCAAAGAAAAACTCATAATGGTCACAGAAATAACTTTAATCTGACAAAAGTAATAATAAATAAAAATTATATAAATGTTGACCAATGAAAGTCAGACATTGCTTTTCATCCATGCTTCAACGGAATTATTTAAAAAATAAATGCATGAAACAGGCCTGGACAAAAATGATGGTACCCACAACTTAATATTTGGTTGCACAACCTTTTGAGGCAATCACTGCAATCAAATGATTCCTGTAACTGTCAATGAGACTTCTGCACCTCTCAGCAGGTATTTTGGCCCACTCCTCATGAGCAAACTGTTCTAGTTGTTTCCGGTTTGAAGGGCGCCTTTTCCAGACAGCACGTTTCAGCTCCTTCCAAAGATGCTCAATAGGATTGAGATCAGGGCTCATAGAAGGCCAGTGTTTTCCTCTTAGCCCTTCTTGGGTGTTTTTAGCTGTGTGTTTTGGGTTTTTCTCCTGTTGTAAGACCCGTGACCTGCGACTGAGACCATGCTTTCTGACACTGGCCAGCACATTTCTCTCTAGAATCCCCTGATAGTCTTGAGATTTCATTGTACCCTGCACAGATTCAAGACACCCTGTGTCAGATGCAGCAAATCAGCCCCAGAACATAACCGAGCCTCCCCCATGTTTCACAGTAGGGACCGTGTTCTTTTCTAGATATGCTTCATTTTTCCGTCTGTGAACATAGAGCTGATGTGCCTTGGCAAAAAGTTAAATTTTTGTCTCATCTGTCCACAGGACATTCTCCCAGAAGCTTTGTGGCTCGTCAGCATGTAGTTTGGCATACTCCAGTCTGTTTTTTTTAATGATTTGTCCTCTGGCTCAAACAGCGAAGGATGTTCCGATCTGACACTGATGTTCCTTGAGCATAAAGTTCAGCTTGGATCTATTTTGAAGTCTTTCTAGGCTCTTTTGTTACCATTTGGATTATCCGTCTCTTTGATCTGTCATCAATTTTCCTCCTGCAGCCACGTCCAGGGAGGTTGGCTACAGTCCCATGGATCGTACATTACTGAATGACATGTGCAGCTGTAGTCACAGAAACATCTAGCTGCTTGGAGATGGTCTTATAGCCTTTACAGTTAACATGCTTGTCTATGATTTTCTTTCTCATCTCCTGAGACAACTCTTTCCTTTGCTTCCTCTGGTTTATATTGAGTGTGGTACACACCACGTCACCAAACAAAACAGTGACTACCTGGAGTCCTATATATAGGCCCACTGAGTGATTACAGGATTGTAGACACCTAGGATGCTGATTAGTGGACATACCTTGGATTAACATGTCCCTTTGGTCACATTATTTTCATTCTTTTCTAGGGGTACCATCATTTTTGTCCAGGCCTGTTTCATGCATTTATTTTTTAAATAATTCTGTTGAAGCATGGATGAAAAGCAATGTCTGACTTTCATTGGTCAACATTTATATAATTTTTATTTATTATTACTTTTGTCAGATTAAAGTTATTTCTGTGACCATTATGAGTTTTTCTTTGATTTAATGAAGGGTACCAACAATTTTGTCCACGTCTGTACAGCACATAAACATTGTGGTTCAAAACCACTGGCTCTGTTTTTTTTTTTTTTTTTAGAATTGGGGGATTCTGCTCAATGAGATTTCTCTGTTGGGTGATTTAATCAGTGTTGCACACTGTCTCTGACAGAAAGTAGCTGAATTCGACCCAGAAAGTCACTACATGTCACCATATGATGTCAAATAATAATTAGCAAAATAAAAACAAATAAAAACAGTTTGCAATAAAAACAGTGTGCTATAACAGTTCATGTCAAAATAAAATAACCAATAGAACAGACACAGGGAGCATCATAAGGTTGACGAAAGATGGCAGAAACTATAGGGATAAAATAACTGGTAGGTGGCTTTATAACATTAAAGGAAGGTTGGTATAATGAGGAACACAGAACGAAATAGAAAGGAAGAAATTATTAAATCTAGATTAGTATTTTTTATATGAGTTGAATTATAAATTATTTAAACAGGGGGAACTCTACAGGGAAATGTGAGTTTGGACTTTAAGAAGAGACTTTAGATCATGTTATATTAATTTTCCTGAAGAACACTGTCAAGATAAGGGAACTGGTACAAAATGTACAACTGGACATTCTTTTAAACTACATTTTTAGTTCTAAAAAAATTAGATATCTTAAGAAGATGAAATTAATGTAGTGAATATAGTTTTTGTTTATTTGGTTTTAAATACTTTGTGAAATAAAGTAGGGCATATTTAGTATACATCAAACATTGCTTGCCAATCGCCATTAAATATACGTTAATGGCTTATGTTCAGTGTTTTATGTGTTAAATGTCTTGCGTTTTTGAACTCACCATACATTTCCAACGTGACTTGAATGCAACACCAGTGTCAATGTTGACCCAAAAAAGTTCCTAACTTGAGAGTTCAGGAGTTGGGACTTTGTCTTGTTATCTGAGGGTTGCTGGTTCAAGCCCCAGCTCCAACTGTCTTGATTATTGTATCTTTGGGCAAGAAGCTTAGCCTGTTGCCTACTGGTGGTGTTCAGAGGGCCCGGTGGCGCCAGTGTCTGGCAGCCTCGCCTCTGTCAGAGCGCCCCAGGGCAGCTGTGGATAAAACGTAGCTTGCCATCACCAGTGTGTGAATGTGTGCTTGAATGGGTGAATGACTGAATGTAGTATAAAGTGCTTTGGGGTCCATTCACAAATACAGGCCATTTTACCATTTGATTTGAGCAATTTTAGGTGTCTAAAATATCCTTTGTTTATATATATATCACAAATTAAATAAAGGTTAAATAGATCAAATACTTAGTTTTACCTATTCTTCTATTAAGCTAGAATAATTTAGTCCCAGTTTGAAATGTCTTAAATTATGTAGTTTTTTAAAACTAGAGGAGATTAGAGACGAGATAAATTATGTGTGATTGCCCTTTAGCCATTTCCCAAATAGGAAGGTAGAAAAGAGAACAGCAAGGTAGATACTTAATTCAGCTTCACAAATTATTTATCAGTTTATTTGAAATGATGCCTTCTTTCTTCTTCATTTTTTTCTTCTATATTATTTATTATTCGCTCTTTTTCCTTACATTTGTATTCTGATGTATTCTGCAATGCAATTTAGTATGTATTGTAATTTTGAAAATTTCAATGAAAAAAAATAATAATAATTAAAAAAAAAATCAGCTTCACGTGACAAACGTGACACAGTTATTTTATCTGCCTAGCAAGTACTTATCTGGCTGTCATATTTACTGTGATAATAATGTTAACTCATTATTGTTTCAGCTTTATCTCATTAAAACAATGCATCTAAGTGAATTCACCGTTGAGAAAACATTGACGTTTTATCCGCCTATTCAGGCTGTCGTGCTCTCTCCATGAAAAGCTGTTCCATATTGTTGATATTGGTTTTGATTTTGTTGTTGTCATATGTGAAACGGGGCCATAAATCTTTTCTTCTTTTTCTCTCAGCTGCAAACGGTTTCTACTTTCTACATTTCCTCATAACGTGATCAGCTCTTGTCTTCCCGGGAGCTTCTTCAAACAGTGGTTAGCATTATGTCTCAGTTATGCGACTGATTGGTTCTTTTCTCATCTAGTCCCGCCTCTTCAATTTGTTGATTGGGTCTTCTGTCTGTTCCTTGCTATTTTTCCATCATCTGATTGGATATTCGTCATTATTTCTTTTCGTCTCATCTCTTTTTCGTTGACGGAAATGTCGATAAATTTTGTCAGAATCTTCTTTATGCTGTATATATTTTTTTTTAATTTTCGTTTGGTTGGAAAAAATATATTTGACACAAAAATAAAGACAAAAATATTTTGTTAACAAAATTAACACTGCGTAAAACAGGTATGCAGATGAGAGCAGATGCCGCGTAGTCAGACACGTTTCTGCAAAAGGGAGAATGTTGTTGGTGAGTGGCATATAAAACAAAGATAGATCTTATATACCTGCAGATTTATTTTTATCTTTTCAGTTAATTTTAAATATGAAACAAATTTGCTTGTGACAGGGTGAAATAGGTGTCTTCCCTCTGTATAACTCTGGGTGAAATGAGATGAGCTAAATGCACTGGCTTTGCGCTTGTAAAGCAAGTTGGATCTCTAATTTGCAGGGAATATCATCAACAAAGTTTGACAGAAAGTAGATAAGGGCGGCTATAAATATTGCTAGATTTGTCGCTTGGTGCTTTTTGGAAAAAGGGGGGTCTGAAAAGTTGGTAGTAACAGCTTTGAGTGTGCTAAGTTGGCAACACTGGACTTCATGTAGGGTAATTTGCTGACTTTGAGATAGCGGCACAACTGTAGGGGTTGGAGTATAGAATAATGTAAAAGTTATTTCCTCTATTAATTGTAATAATCTATGTTTATGTATATAAAGCTCTCATACTCATGGGATAAGACAGTGTGGAAGTATCTGTACATACATAAACATAGTTATAGACAGACTTTTTGCACTAGCACGCCTAACGTTTCTGTCTTAGGTGCACCCACATTTTTGACACCATAGCAATTAAAATCACAGATTTACAAGTTTACTTTTTAAAATCACTGTCCTTATATTGTTGTAAGTGATTTGTGATTGTTTACCAATCTGGTAAAAATAAAGTTGTTTATTTGAGACAGAACTGTGCAAGACAGGTAAATCAAAGGGCATGAATCATCAATGGTTTGCCCTTGTTAAAAACCACTCAAACCGCACAGCGTTGCAAAAACAGGCTGAGGCTGATCTATCAACACGGCGCAGACATTGCACCTGTTAAACCTGCATCAAGACGTATGCAATCCATTTAGCGCTTTTGCCCTGGATGAGTATGCAATATGGGCATTTCTTTAAGAAGAAGCAAAATATTGGGAGCAGAACAGGCAAAGAATTAGGCGTCCCTAGCGCAGTGTGATTTATTAAACATAAACATGTTTTCTCTGGCTATTTTAGTATCTACTTTTAGCACTTCTGAAAAGCATGTCTTAATATTGTGCTACCACATTCAACATGAGTTTATTATTGACAAACAAAAAATTTTATTCACAAACAATATAACCTAGGAGTAATTAACACTCTAATGGCCATAAACCTGACAGTTAGGTAAATACCTGTTTTCCCCCCAAAGACACATCTTAACTCACTGCGCTTTCATCACATCTCCACCTGGTGAAGACACGCTAAGCACACAGTGAGTTATGATCCTTGTTGATCCTCATTAGTTTCCCCCGTAGTGGTCAACCTTCCTGGAGTCCAATTAATAAAATGTAGTAATCTTATACAATACCACAATGATAATTGGCATTATCTATGAAATTTTTAAAACAAAAGTCAGCCATTTCAGACTACATATTGTCAAGGGCTGCTTTGGCTCAGTGGTAGAGTCGTCAGCCTGCAACCCATGACTTGTGGGTTTGATTCTTCCTTCTACATGCTACGTTCTGTTACACTACACCTATCTTGCCTACTAGTATTGCCCAGAGGGGCCAATGGCATGATATGGCAGCCTAATCTCTGTCAGTCCGCCCCCAGGCAGCTGTGGCTACAAATGTAGCTTGCTTGACCAGTGTATGAATGAATCATGGAATTTTAAAGCATATTTGAGGGTCTCAAGAAGCACTACATAAATGGAGTCCTTTATTAGTTAGATTACATTTTGTTTCCTACAGCAACTTGACATTCAATAGAGGCTATGATAAAGTGTGATGTTTTTCATCAACATTAGTAGAATAAGGGCATATAAATGACATGCTGCAGTTTTAATCAGTCTAACCCTGCAATACGATGTTGGCATGCAGCAGAGAGCAGTGCATCAGTTACATGTATTACTGACAAACGAAAAACAGAATTCACAACATTCTAGCCTAATCGTAATTTATTCTGTAACAGCCAAAGAGTTGATACATATGACATCTCCTTCCCTCTTTTTTTGTGTGCCAAAGGGGTACAATGAATCCATGCGCATATTCCTCCACTCTCTAGCCATGGTGCAGCTGCAAACACCTATTTTGAATAGTGCTACTTGTGCCTAATATGAATTGCTCACGCAATCTTAGTAAAACACCCGCAAATTAAGGACAACCCACTCATTATTATCAGGAATCTTGAACTAAAAAGCCTCAGTGGCATAAATAAAATATATAAATATATATTATAATATATATATAAATATATATTATAAGGGCAAAAGCTTTAAGGGCTAAATATCTTGAAGATAAGTCTCAAATGTACCATTGCCAGACTTGGTCATCCCACACATTTTACTGTAAATGCAGTGCATTATATTACCAGCTTTACTGTATCTTAGCTAGGGAAAGCGGTAAAGCCAATCTCTTCGAAGTGTATAGTCTTTCCACTATTTAAAGGAGCATGGGGCAGGATTTCTTACAAAAATTTGAAGATGTAAAAACAGAAGAAAACATTTTTTACATCATAGGAAAATCTGTCAAAATACGGTATATATCAACCTGCCAAACTTTTTCCGAAGACCATGCATGAAAGAACATTACAAGAGAAATTGTCATGTTTTTTTAATGTCCCCAGAGGACATTTATGTCTCTTTTAAATGTAACCATATAGTGCTTGCAAGGTAGTTTGTTTGAGTTAAATTGCCATACTGTGATGGTTTCGGCAGGCGCAGGCCCCCGGAGCAGATCTGATACCTACATCGGTATGTTAACAGTGGTCTGGCAGTACGTCACTGTGTTTCTCTCTCTTTTTTTTAAAAGTTTGTGCTCACTCCCATGCCAGTCCATGCAGGTACTTCTAGCGCTGGCGGCGTTGTTCGTGAGTTTTGTTTCTTCATTCTGCCCCATGGTCCTTTAATTGTAGTGGGCTCTACTCTAGGTACTCTAGGTAGAAACCACTACAGGTACCATTAACCTTGAAGGTTAATTGTACCTTGCAGATCATTGGTAATGATTTTCGGACGGCTCAGCCCTTAACTTGAAGATGTAAAAACAGTAAAAACATTATCAATCCATTTTCTCGCATTCTCTCATTCTCTCCTTACCTATGCTACATCCAATATGCCTATCTGACTATCCTCCTTGCCTACCATATTTTTCTGCTGACTGCAGCACAAAAATGTACACGTTGTGGACATATATAGCTGGTCCATGGGTATAGATGTATGTGTATATCTATATCTATATATATCTATGTATAATGGATGTGTGCTCATGTATATGTGTAAATATATATATATATATATATATATATATATATATATATAGAGAGAGAGAGAGAGAGAGAGAGAGAGAGAGATTGTATTCTTAATTCAGTTCAGTGGCAGTACTTATAAGCCACTGCTTCTTCCTGTTCCCTTTCAAACATCTGTTGTTTTTGCTTTATATATAATTTTGTTAGAATTGTCTAGCCATTTTTCCATCTCTTGTATTAGTTGTGTTTAAATTATTTAAAAAATGTAATAATAAAGAAAGAAAGAAAGAAAGAAAGAAAAAAGAAAGAACGAATGCTTGCCTCCATACATGATACACTAAACACACACGTTTTCTTTATAGACCCAGTCTAATTTCAGACCTAGATCCAAGTTAAAATATGTGGCAAGGATGGTAAATGGCCTGCTTTTATAGCGCCTTAGCAAGTTTGAGGACTTAAAAGCACTTTATACCATAGTCATTCACCCATTCATTCACACATCGATGGTGGTAATCTACATTGTAGCTGCAGCTGCCCTGGGGCAGACTTAGAGGCGCGGCTGCCATTCAATCAGCGCCACTGGGTCCTCTAACCCCCACCAGCAGCAAGGCAAGTGAAGTGTCTTGCCCAAGGACACAACAGCTGAGACATACGGAGCAGGGTTCTAAACTAAAGTTATCCGTCTGTAGATGTGCAAAGTGGTTAAGACAGATCAATAAAGCTTATAGTCCTATTTAAAGTATTGGCTTTTTTATGTTTATTCAATATAAATTTGAAGCCACCATATACTTTTTTTTTCTCCTAACAATTATGCACTACTTTTGATTATATCACATACATATCCTAATTAAACACATTGAAGTTTGTGGTTATAATAGGAAAAAATGGGAACTGGGGTCATGATGATGTTTGATTAGTTTTAGAAGTCACTGTGCAGTATGTGCTCTCCATATTCAATTGATTGATTTTTTTTCCCAAAACTTAAGTTTCAAAGAAACTTTCTGATTTGACATGGGATATATCACTATGAAGAAAATAAAAGTACAACAAAGCTAAATATATTCTGCATCCAAAGGGGTATGGTTGGATGCTCAGTATGAGGGATGTGAAACAGTGCAGCTGGTTGTCTACTGTCGCTGCATCCTCGTCCAGCAGGAGTGAATGTTGCCTCATTGACTCGATGCAATCTGCTGGGATTCCTTAGATGGAAGACTTTTTAGGCTAATTGGTTTAATATGCTGGAATGAATGCACTGTTTAATTATTATGATCAATTTGAATGTGTGGTTGATTGAACTGACAGACTTTTTTCTGTTAAGTGCCTAAAAGTGAGAGGTTTTGTTAAGGTTCTATATAAGCTGAATTTACTTATTTAATTAAATGATAGAGATGAAATGGGGAAGGAATATATTTTATTAATTCTGACTGAATTTGCTGCAAATGTACCAAATTTAAATCCAGTGACAAAAAATAAACTAGAGTGAAGTACATGTCTTGTTTTGCTGTGTTATTTTCATAAAACAGAATTTGCACTCATGCACATTTAGTACTCCCCAAGGTATTTTGAAATATTTAATTACCCATACTTTTTCTTTAAGTAATTTTTCTTATTAATAGCAAACTGATCCAGAAAATCAGCTACATGGCTGATACTGCACAGTGGCCCTAGTTTCTTTATAAAAGCCCCTTTTATGGTTGGGTTGCTGGTAGGCTGTATTATTTGGCTCGGCTTTTCATGCTGAAAAGATTCCTCACAGTCAGAGTTCACACAATCTGGCATATCCGAACATAATCATGATGTGTTGCATGCATGAAGCTATCAGATGACTGTATATCACATTCCACTGGTTCCAAGAGCCTCAGGGATTCACCTGATCATGTGGTCAAATGAGCTATGTTGATTAAGGCTGTAAAAGAAAAAAGATTTGTCATGACAGCATCGCAGTCTGAGGTGTTGGAACAGAAGCGTATTAGTGAAAATTGTGTCATGTATCATATCCATCGTCACTAAAGAGGATGTTGTGCGTGCTCCTTGAAATGGATGGACAAGGTTCTTGACATCTATGGATCGGCGTAGCGATGCTTTATAGCTTATGTGATCAGTTGCCATGTTTAAGCTTTTTAATATTTCCTTCTCCAACAAATGGCAGTGGTCCTTTGGAGCTAAGCTGCATGGGCGGCAAGATTAATAGTCTTATCATGTGGCCAAGTGATTAGTGAGCTCTTAGTACTTATTACTCTGCATTATCACAGAATCCCCTGAGAGGTTTCTGTCAGCTGCAAGGTTGTGTTTGAAGCCCTCTAGATTACCACAATGCGGCACTGATTAATAGTGTTGATATTAAAAGGAAAAACTAACCTAAAAAGTAAATAGCCTGTAAATCTCCCCAAATTGAATTCACTTGGATTCAGTCCCATTCGATCTCATAAACCGAACTAGACAGCTTTGGGATTGTTTCTGTTTTGGCAAATAATAGCTTTCTTTCCGTGCCTGTGTGGGAGAACTGTGGTGATGATTTTGACATGACTTTGACTTCTCTTTTTTTTTGTAAGATTGTTTTTATTGAAAAAAAAAAAAAACGAGTATACTCAAAATATTTTCTCAATCTATTGATATCTGTCCTTAAAAAAGTTTCTACCTGCTACACTTTAACAGCATCTAAAGATGTAGATGGATTCCATGTTTAAACCTTCTGTAAATGCTGACATTTGCTTTTAAAATGGTTGGTTAACTTAAAGTAATGCACTTACACTTACATGTAATTTACACTTGGGATTGTCAAATAATGTTTGTTAGTTTATATAATCAATTCATAAAAAGTGGATTCATAGAAAATTCTGCACAAACTAAACTCTGACAGGAAATATACCCATCCATAATATAAATACCATCATGTTTTTTTCTGAACTGCTATGAAACAGACCTCCCTCACAGTCTGTTGTAGATTTTTAAGTGTTAACATATCAAGTTTATTGAGTATTTAACATTGTTTACTCAATAGGCATTTTACTTGGGCTTTAGTTTGGCTCAAAGGTGCAAGCATGGCTGTTTTTGAGGAGTGAAATTTATCATAGGAGCTTATATAGCAAGATATTTTGCAATATGCAACACCTGGTGTTCTCTACTACCAACGCCATTAAAATTACTGCCCATAGTGATTACCTGCTCTCTGAGTGTTGGAGGGCAATGCTGACAGCACATATTAAAATTCTTGGCTGACTATTCAAGCTTTTTGTGTTTCTTGAATTTGAAGATATGTGGCTTAGGCGAAAATAATATGTTTTATTACTGACATATAAAATCTCTGTGAGGCAGGATTTGCACATCATATTTGTTGTAGTAGTTTGGACATTCCATACATTTCGTTGAATAAACCTCAGACCAGACCAGACTTAAATGATATGCATATAGGCTCAAAATTAAAAAAATAAAATAAAAACTGAGTAATTTTTTTCATCTTCAATTTATAGACCAGGGGCCGTGTGTACAAAGACTCTTATCTTACCGCTAGGTGTTACTCCTAACTCGCGCTAAAAGGTCTTACGTAGGAGTTGTCATCTAAAACGTATTCACAAACGCACTAAGAGCTACTTTTACATATGACAAATCCCTAAAAGTAAGTTAAGAGTGACGTCCCGTTGCTATGGAAAAAACGTAATTTCCTATGCCTGAGTAAATAAACGGACAGCAGTGTGATTGGTTGTTGAATGACGTTTTCTTCTTTGTGCAACCCCCGGCATACCTGCAATCGCCATGAAATTGGCTTTAATTCGATGCGGTTGCTGGATGTTGTTGAATTAAATAATTATCATAATTAATTCAATGCATGTTCAAGCAGAGACAAAATGGAGCCAATTTCCAGTTCTTAACATTTATTTTGAACAGATTAACAAATTGCAGTTTTACAGAGAAAGTTGCCCCCCTAGTTTCTCTGGGCCAGTCAATATTTCTGACAATTGAATGATCTTCATTTCACAACTTTATAGACACCGGGCCTCGCCAGGACTCTAGGCGTTTCTTCTCCCTCCAATCAGAACATTTCCATACAGTGTCTTAACCATTATTGGCTGTCAGAGAATTATACAGTCATAAGATGAGCATTCTGAGTTCTTGGTCAAAAGTTCATTCTGAGAATTATGGTTTTATGGCAACACTCCCAGCTTCATCGCCTCCATCCTTATCTATACAGACATCCTGTTTTTACAGCCTGCAATAAAACTTACCCAAGAGTTTTATGACTTAAAAGCTTATCCCAATAAGAAATACTGACAGACAATATATTTTTTACAACCATGCATACTATATCAAACAAACTTTTACCTTCTGAATAATAGAAGTTTAAAACATATGTAGAATAATACCACAACTCCCTCTTTTCAATCTTTTTTTTTTTTGAAAATAGATTGACTAAATCTGTACTCTCCTTCAAGGTTAGTGTTTAGAACTTAAGATCAAAACCTGTAAAGCATTTTGAGAATGCAAAAAAACTCAAATCCAAGAAATTTCATCAGTTTAAAACATGAAGTCTTTCATATGATACCACAACAAGACTTCCAGATTAAAATTCAAAACACAAACTGTTTAAGTACCTTTAACCTTAACTCCCATTTAAAAAAATGTAAATCTGTTAATTATAAATTCACCCTCTTTTGGCATTAACCAAAAAAATTATTTTAACAATTCCCACAAACTAAATTCAAAACCCAAAAATGTATAAGAATGTCTTACATGTGAAGAGATAATTAAATCTGACTTGATACATGTTAATACTGTGGAAGAAGCTTAGAAAATCCATGAACATATACATTCTTACTATGTTATATTCTGAAATAAATCAAACTTAAAGTGTTAAGAAACCTGTGAAATAGAAGGTATTAAGAACCCTTTAAAAATGTAATCCTCGAGTCTATTTAGTCTTTCCTTTCCCTAATTCTGCTCAGCTATTCCATCTTTCTATCTAGCAGACCCTCTTTTTTATTAATGCAAACCTTAATACAACCTTAAAAACAACTGGAAATTAAGAAATCCTGAAAATTAACTGATTAAAAATTCTCTAAGAAACCCTCTTAGGCAGTGTTAATCTGCACTTGTGAATAAAATAGTTAAACAACCTGTAAAATGCAAAAAATTATTAATAAATGTTCAGTCTTTATATTTGTATTCTGTTCTTCTTTCTTCACTCTCGTTGTTAACCCCCCAATGGCACCTGGCAGCTGGAGAGCGATGTACAGAGCTGATCAGTGTGGAGGGCTCCTATTTTTTAGTGTTCCAGTTTTACTCCCATATATGCAGATAACCACTCTCTGAAATGCCAATTACTTCATTAATTGAGCATTTCCCCCAATATACACAAATGCATAGCTGGTCCCTCTTCCAATAGCTTACCCCACCGATGTGGGGTGGTCAAAACCTGCTGTGCAGCTGATTGGTGAGTTGTGATCTTCTTCTGTAGATCCCTCTTTGAGATGGCAATTTCAATTTGCCCATCTCATTCATTGGCACATAGATCACACAGGATGAGTAATATCACCACCCAAACAACCTTCTGGGTGAGCTAGGCCCCGCCGCCTGTGGCTTCAGCTTCCGATTCAGCTTGGTCAAAACCTTCTTGACCCTCTTTAGGTAGATTCCTGCTGATCCTCGACCAGGTTCGTCGTTGGCGTGGAGCTGCACTTTGTGTGTGTTCCCAGCTGTCATCTGGAACTGGCTGATCCACTTGACTCCTCACGCCTTCGACCTGGAGCTGTACCTTGGACCCCTTCAGCAGCTGTAGTCAGCTGTGACCAGAGGAGACTGTGTGCTCCTCACGTGCTGCTGAATCCTGGGGGCATAAGCTTGTAAACATCTAAAAAATGACAGTTTTTGATCCGGTCTTGTGATCAATCCTTTTCAATCTAATCCAACTGTATTGTGCTGAGAAAGTATTTCACCCATCTAATTAAAAAGTAATCCCTGGGGAAAGAGCAAATCCATCTTATTTTGGTGCAACACCGTTGCTATTCCTGAAAACTAAACAAAAACACCTCCCTCATTAATGGATTTAAAAGCAAGAGCAGGCTCAAAAGTTTACTTTTTATCTACAGTTCAACTGATTACTATCCATTTGCTTGTTCACCCAAATTGATTCTTTTATTTACTTATTTTATTTATCAAGTTTAAGACACTTATGTCTGTTTTACTATGCCTCCTTTTGAATGTTATCAATTATTCTATTATCCATTTCAACTTTTTAATTATCTTAAACCGTTAAGCACTTTGATTCATTCTTTCTGTTAGAAATCAAATAAAATTCTGACTTACTTTTGATTTAGCTGTTCCATTACAATATATCCTTTCTTAAATTTAGTACATCCCTGTGGATGAAACGTAAAAATAAGAAAAAAAAAATTTTTCTCTCTCACCAGCCAGCAACCCCCTGCTATCGGCCCAGTTCCAAATTTTGTTCCCGGTAAATGGTGGTATTTTACCTGGAGATAATCCTGGGGAAGACACGGGGTTATCAAAGTTCGAGGAACCTCGGCCACCTTCGATCAGACAAACAGAAACTCTTGTGGTTAGTTCAGCAACATTGACATTGAATCAGCAGTCTTTGATCATCACTTCTTCAGCAGAAACTGTCCATCTCACGCCAGCCAAGTGGATTCACACATATTGTCCTTGAAAGTTCAGCTCAGCATGAGGAAACGTGCTCCCCCCTAGGGTGTCCTCCAGTTCACCCCTGAAAATATACAGTCACTGGTGCCCCCCTTGTTTTGGGAGGAGTGCACAAGAGAGACGTAATTCTGCGCTGGTCGTATAGATGTTTCTTTCTTTGGCAGTTATGGCGGGCGCCTGGCACTATCCGTCATCAGCCCACGCACCCCCACCACTCTTATCTCCCCAGGAACATAAATTACATCTCAAGAATGTTATCTGAGGGGTCTCTGTTGCGGGATGAGAAAAAGAGAAAAACATATATAATTAGAGGAAGAAAAGAACAGACAGAGAGTCGATCCTCTCAGCCTATTCAAATCAAGTTTTATTTAAACTTTTTATTTTCATATTCATTAGTCTCCTTCCTCGAATGCTGAATTTAAATATCTTCCACACTCAGACTGCCTATGTGGGCTCTATTTTAATTTTACTTTAATCAGTTATACTAGTAATAATTTCTTCAGTATTAATTCTGGTAAAAATATACTAATTAATAGGTTTGCTCTCTCCACCAGGAATGATAATTAATCCTTACATGTCCAATTAAACTGTTGTTCTAATTCTTCCCCTGCTTATTTTAATTAATGCTTCCTTCATTTTTTCATCCAATTTATATTCTATACTTTATCGATGCAATGCCTTTCTCTATTTTGTCAATTTGATAAATGTCTCTTCCATCTCGTGTGTAAATTAAATATTTATAAAGATTGACCATCGCAATATTTTATCAACACACTTAGTTCTTAGAAAAATAAAATTAAATTAAAAAAGAAACAAACAAAAAGGCTGGATTTTTCTGTTAGATATTGCTAAAGCACCACTAAAACATTGCAATAACAAAAATAAAGTCAATAACCATCTTGCAAATGTTTCTATCCTCTTTTTTTTCTGGTCCCTCTTGTAAATAGTCTCTATGGAAAAGTGGCTCTCCTGGTTCCGATTCACTGAAATTGAGACGAATAGTTCATATTGAACTAAACCCCTTTGTAATTCAGACTTCACACCACTTTTCCCAGACTCTGTCCCTTCTTTATTTAAACTGTTGTTGGTGTTATCAAGGTTACCTGTGAAGCTCCTCCCATCTGAGCAATTACCCATAACGATCCAGTCTCCAAACTCCCCATCACTTAAGTGTACTGGATCTCTATCAAGCTGGCTCAGACAAAAAATATCAAAATTAAAAACATCAAATGTTTAAAACAAAATCAGAAAACAGTACTAACTGATAAACACAACATAGTTTACAAAAACAGTCTTCAGTTTGCTATACTTCAAATTCTATCCATATTTCTAAAGAAAAATCCAAGATTTAAATCACTGACAAAACAGCTTCCCTATAAATATTAACAAACCTAAAGTACTTTTTTTTTTTTTAACACAATCAATATAAATTCAAAGTACTTTTGCTTATATGATTCCTCTTTAAACAAACCCAAATGTGCTCACTTGCCCAAATATTCTGATTGTAAATAATGAAAACATTTCATACTTCAAAAACATCTGTCAGATTCTGTTAAATGAGTCAAACATAGTCAAACTGATTTTTGCAACTAAAACTCCTCTTAAATTTTGTAGGATACATAGTAGTCTAATTCCCCTTAGCAGTAGAACAAAAAACAAAAAATTCAATACAGGAGGTTCAAGAGATAAGATTTCTCTAAACAAAAACTAGTCGCATTAAAATAAAAAAAATAAATAAAAACCAGCATTTTTTCAGTATCCCTCTTTTCCTCTCAGGCTTCTTTTTTTCTTTTCTCCAATGATAAACCCCAAATTGAATTGAAGCTTCTAGAAATGTCAAATAAATTACCACTGAATCATGTTTTCTTTAATCCAGCTTCTCAAATTAACATTTTCCAAAGTTCTCATTAATAAGCAGACCGCAATTCAGAAATCTGGGTCAGAATCCAAATCAATACAAATATATAAATTTTGAGAGAGAAAGAGGAAAAATAAAAATAAGAAAAAATAAAGAAAATAAAGTCAAAAAATCTAAATAAATTGTCAGTTACAGAGTCCCCACTAATCAAATGGTATATTGTGCCATTATTCTATGATCAGCATCAAATAGACTAGCTAACAATCAATGAATAACATCTGAAAAATTAATCTTAAACTTTTAAAACTAAAACCAATTCTTATTTGTCAAAACAAAATGTGCATTTAAATATATGGTAAAAATTATTTCAATGTAGCTGGTCCAATCACATTTTGCTTCTACACGATCAGAATAAATGAATTTAAAATTTACTTCTTACTTCCAAATTAAACCATCATTTTCGATCACCGCGATATTCATTACTTTCAATCCTTAGACCAATTCAAATTTATCCCCAGCCTGTTTAAAAACAAACTGATTACTTAAAGATGACTCTGTGTTTTAATGTTTTCTTTTTTTCAAACTCAAACATTCAAATCCCACTAGTTTAGAAAATATCACTATGATAAGTGTTGTTTTGCATGGTAAAAACATTTAATTTGTAACGGAATTGAAATGTGCTGGGTTACTTCTTGAGCCCCAGTTGAAATTTGATAACTCCAATAAGCCTTGAGTGTCCACAAAATCATTAAGAATGTTCAATTGTTTAAATAATTTAACATCAGTCTCCTTTAGATCATTTATTCAGAGACCAAGCTATATTTCTAAAGTCTATAGAGCCATCAGAAATAAGCCAAACATAATTTTAGCATAAATGATACTTATTTAAATCACAGAAAGAATTCATTCTCTGTATCATTCAACACGGTGCTTAAAAAAAAAATAATTTAAACCAGTTTGTTGCTTTCCAATTAACACCGTTTGCTTTTCGTTCAATTCTTATAATTACTACTTATAGCTTTATCTTTATTTAGGCCAACTTAACAAATCCTGCTTAGATCAATCAAAAAAGCAAAAAATCCACCTACTTAAAGATTCAAAAAATGCAACTTTTATTTTGACTATACACTCCCGTCTTTTTAATTTTAAAGATGAAATCAAAAATTAAAACTTCACCAAGTCAGAATCGACTCATGTGTAACTGTTCTTAGCCATTTGCGTTTAATTGTAACATGCATAATTGCTCTCCTCATGTAATCAATTGAGCCTTCTCAGGCAAAAGCAGTTAACCAAATACAGCATGTACTTCTTAATCTTTAATCTCCGTATCGGAACAGTTCAGACAAATGTGAAACACCTTAAATTGCCCTTCGTAGAAAATGTGCTAAAACATCGCCTACGGGAGTAGCAAACAAAACTTATCTGAACAGTTATCTTGAGGCCGTTTCACATCCTAATTAACCAGAAAAAGTTAACAAAAATCCAAATAAGTTTAAGTCTTAACAAGGCAATCGTCTGCAGGAGTCTGTAATCACTTTCTATCCAAAATCAACTTTTAGCTTGCAACACATAGAACATGCAGTTAGGATTAAAGCACAAAACATATTGACACACAAAAACAACCACCGCTAGCTTAGCAGCAGCCACAGCCATGTGCTACCGTTAGCTTCCTTTGTGAAACGAAACCTAAAACAGTACAAAACGTACGGCGAAAACACTCCAGAACATCGCAACACACACTTTAGAAGATTACATACCGCAATACCAGGACTTAATCCGCACAATTTATACCACTTCACCAAACTTTAATTCGGCACGAACAAACATTCTCCTGTTCGTCCACGCGGACTGAAACATATGTTTCCAATTTCAGCCGTCCCGCACAGCAAACACCGAACTCTACAACGTCCGTTACAGCCCAAAACCATTAACAAAAAACACAACATTATAAGCGGTGACTTTTAGACCTTATTAATTATTTTCTCGCGGAGGTTTACACCAATCTGTTATAAGTTCCGTAGTCCGCTTTGAGAAATTTCCTGGTGCCGGCCTCCAGAAAACCACTCAAAAGACTCGAACAGATGGCAGAAAACCGCCTATTACCACTAATTTATTTATCAAAACATATAGTCAAAGCTGTCGTATGTTAGCCGTGCTATCAAGCAAAAACTCACACAGAATTAGCTCCGCCATAGCACCTAGCTTGGGGCGGCCACCCTGATGGCCTGTCGTAAATGTTCACAACTAATTCTTATAGATTTTTAATTACAGTTATCCATCATATTTAGTTAGATATTCATTTATCTATTTTAATTTATTTATTATACTCGAGTTCATTATTTATACTATAACATTTTAACACAAAACGCAACATCACCAGCACGTCTCGCAAAGCGCCTGCGTAAAAAACATCTCACACACACATACAGTCATTTTACAATATTTATCAAACACTGACCTCAAACCGAACCGACCAAAAGCTGGACCATTTACACAATTCCAATTTGTCGGTGCTCAGCCGCGCGTTTGGAAGAAACGCAGCCCTCTCCCAGGTAATCCGTCCCAGATTTTCAGAGGGCGACCCAGGCGCTCCGTAATCTATTTCCGTTTGCCAGCCTGGGAGCTCCCAGACAGCGTCCTGTCTGGGGCAGAGTGGCCAACCCGTCGAGTTCCGATCCGCACCTTGGTTCCGATTTTGAGTCGTTGAAGGGACCGCTCCATCTGCTCCACTGTCCTCTCCGGAGAAAAACCAGCCCCCCCTGGGCGCGCAGAGTAGGAAACTCCATCTCCCAGCAGGCACCGGTGTTTCTCTACGGAGCGTAAAGAAGGTCGCAATCCTGCTCAGAACAGAGAGACAGACAGACGAGCAGCTTCAACACTACGGGCTTGCAACAGTCAATCTGCTCAAAACAAAACAACATATTTAACTTGCATGACAACATTACCCAATGTTAGATTAACCAATCAATAGAATTAAAAAACTACGCAACTCTGCGCAAATTGTCAATAGAGCAAATACATGTCCGTTAATTAACTTAAAAAAAATAACTGGATCCTGGTCCAAAACTCTGCACACAGTCGAGGTCACCATTTGTTGAATTAAATAATTATCATAATTAATTCAATGCATGTTCAAGCAGAGACAAAATGGAGCCAATTTCCAGTTCTTAACATTTATTTTGAACAGATTAACAAATTGCAGTTTTACAGAGAAAGTTGCCCCCCTAGTTTCTCTGGGCCAGTCAATATTTCTGACAATTGAATGATCTTCATTTCACAACTTTATAGAAACCGGGCCTCGCCAGGACTCTAGGCGTTTCTACTCCCTCCAATCAGAACATTTCCAAACAGTGTCTTAGCCATTATTGGCTGTCAGAGAATTATGCAGTCATAAGGTGAGACGTGTCTTTTCTCTTGGTCAAAAGTTCATTCTGAGTTTTATGGTTTTATGGCAACATACTAAATCTACAGACATCCTGTTTTTACAGCTTGCAATAAAACTTACCCAAGAGTTTTATGACTTAAAAGCTTATCCCAATAACAAATACTGACAGACCATATATATTTTTTACAACCATGCAAACTATATAAACAGACTTTTACCTTCTGAATAATAAAAGTTTAAAACATATGTAGAATAATACCACAATGTCTAATGGGAAACGGATTAATTTTTGGATAATGTCTGTTCGACAGAGCGCTTTAAGAGTTTGGTGGATTGATCAGCTGATAGATGGTTGTGATATAACCAAGTCGTCCGCGTTGAAAAGTTGCATTTTCCCTGTGGCTAAATATCTTAGTTTCGCTAAACATTTAATTTCTGGACTGATCGGATTGTTATGTTTAGTTGGAGACGTGATTACATCCCGTACCACATCAGCAATAAATGATTTAGTCGGTGTCGTTTGGTTAATGTCGAATCATCCAGAGTGTCCAACACATTGCGTCTGGCTGCAGCCATTTTGGGAGTCTTTGTGAATAGGTCTTAGGGAGTTAGGAGTCCTGTTGAATTATTTTAAGGACTCCCAGACATAAAAGCTACTTTTAGGCCTAAAAGTGGTTGTGAATTACTTTTATCTTAAGAAACTAGGAGTCCGAAATTTAACAGTGACACACCCACATTTTTTAGGAGTTACTCCTAAATTCAGCAGTTAGCACCTACTTTTAGCCCTATGACTCTTTGTAAATACGGCCCCAGATGTATAATAATTTTTGCATGAATCTCAGTGAAATTTTAGACATATAAAGATTCCTTTGAAAATCCATCATAGCTGAAATAACTCTAAATTGAGTTATTCTGAAAGCACTTCATTGTTAAACAGGGTAAATTGATAGCAAGCAAAAACGTTGGGCATTGATCAATTATAATGAGTTTCCACAAGAAATAATTGATTTAGGCTTGCAGAGCATGGACTTTAATGTACCTTCTCAGGTTTTAACAAGTTGGAGTGTGTTTTTTTCAAATGCATGACATGTACATCAATTAATAATGAGTTAAAACAGTGGGATTCCAATGATTTACAAGACACGATTTACTTAACAAACCAGAGAACATATGGTATGCCCTCCCTTTGAAGTTGAGAAGATCACAATGAAAGCAACGTTCTGTTTCATACAGGAGGCATATCAAGTACAGTGAACAACAGCAGATTTCCTAAACCACAGGGGAGTTTGCAGAAGCTCTGAACAGAGTTGAGGTTAGAGTTTTAAAGCTGACTCTCCCCATGGTGATTCTTAACATCCTTGTTACATTTTTGCTTATGCTTTTGATCTCCTTTCTGTTCCTAAATTTCCCTTTGAGGGCTATAAAACTAGCAGTTGTCACTGGTGGCAAAATGCTAATCCTAAGGGTTATTTAAAAACAAATTACGCCTTAAACCTAAGCCCGATTTTCATCCCCTCTTCAAATTAGATAGGCCTGGATAAACTTAATCAGTTCTATATACATTATAGTCTAACTCACTAATTTGGTTTATTGCTATAGGCAATGCTGGATCAATTTTTGTTCAGATTACAATACACAAAGATGGCATTGATTTTACTATTTTAGTGGGTCTTTTGTTTTTTACACATCCCCTAGATATATCATAATGGGTGGCAGGCAACAGTGCAGCACAACACCCTGCTCCTACAGACCACAGAATATTTCAGACTAAAATAATGAAATGGACTGCATTTACTATAGACATTTCATGTCCCTAGGCAAATAAAAATCTCATACTTACTTTGGGGATTCATTAACTTTCCCCCTCGAGCTACCAAGCACTTGGCATTTTGAATGATACCTCCCCACACTTTGAGTTTGCATTTTATTGAAAAAGTGAGCCCCCTCTTCAAGGTGAATTTTAGTTTCACAAAATACCTTTTTTTTACTTAAGGTTACCCTGAGAAATAACAATACTATCAATCGTAGAAATTGTTCTATTTTCTGCAATCTATATCATAAAGTACAACAACTGTGTACTGCTAAATATGTTCAGCTCAAAGTTTTATTTAGCTGCTTAACATTACCAACTTGAATTCTTTATGTCATTCCTTTTTAATCAACTGGTAATGTCATGGTACTATTTAGTTTTCTATTTGAGTATGGAAAGTACTCCTTAATTACGTTTATAAACTTTGGGTTGACCATAGCTCAGGTAGGAGCTTATTCTGTAACTGGTGGGTTACCAGTTCAAACCCCCACTCTGTCCATTTTGGTCATTGTGTTCTATGACAAGACACTTGCCCATCTTGCTTACTGGTGGTCAGAGAGCCTGATGGTGCCAGTATTTGTCAGCATCTCTTCTGTCAGTTTGCCCCAGGACAGCTGTGTCTATTATATAGCTGACCATTACCAGTGTGTAAATGTGTGCCTGAATGGATGAGTGAAAAAATGTGGAGGACATGCATGTGCAAATCAAGACCTTCTACACATAGCATAAATATACCCTGTTTCACTTCACATCTGCGGAAGTAGTGTTGGACCAAGAATGGGGCTTCCAGCAGTGGCGACCAGACCCTCCTATAAATAGGCAAAAACATTGAGGGAAAAACTAAAAACACCTTCTCAGTAGATGACCTGACATGAGTTCGAATTAACGGTTTTTACTTCAGGTTTGACCTGAAGTAAAAACCGTTTACTTCCCTTATACACAATTGCTCTGCATATATATATATATATATATATATATATATATATATATATATATATATATATATATATATATATATATATTCTGTAATTATGAAACTTCTAGCACACACAAAACAATGCAATCAATTGGCAGACAGGTTTTATTTTCTGCTCTGCTTGTTACAACAATTGATGGTAAATCAGATGAAAAATGAAATATCAAACGAAAACTGACCACATAACTTAAATTTCAAGTGAAAAATACAATTTTTCTATGAAGTTGTTGAACAGTTACCAAATTGTAAGAATCACTTCATGGTATCGGTTAACTAACAGATACCGTTACAAGTACATTAGAACTGTAAAGGTATCGGTGCATTGCTAAACCTCCCGCTGTTATAACAAAAATGGGAAAACTTTTGAACAAGTCCACTTTAAACAGACATTTTAACAAAACACAAAAAAATAACCAGCAGTTTTATTTTATTTTCCATAAATAAACTTATATTTAATGACAATCTGAGTGTGGTCATGTTTGATAAACTCTAATAGATCTTGTGGCAGAGGTTCTCCAGGCTGTTCTCAATTCAGTCTGTTCCTCTGTCGGGTTTATAATTGATTTGGGTATTCATTAAGCATAACACAACCCAGCCCGATTTTCTTTTTCTCTTTTATCAGGGCACAGTGAATTGATTGACTGACTGATACCCATCATCTGTAAAATAAAATATCAAATGTTTTCACATAAGCCCTGTAATGTGCTTACGTACTACCAGGGTATGTTTACCACTGGTTGGGAATCACTACCTTATGACACCAGACAGATTTCTGGAGCTGTTGGAAGTTCCCTCTAGCTTTAAGCAGGTGCTCCTGACCCGCCCTGCTTGACGACCCTGACTAAGATGGCATTGCAGTGACGGAAAGTTCTCCACGTCCTGCAACAAACTTCTGCATCAGTTGTGTTGTTCTTTCTGTGTCTCTGTTCTGTGTCTCTGTTCTGTATTCTCCAAACCACAGACGGTCTCGGCAGATGACCGCTTGTGCTGAGCCTGGTTCTGCCGGAGGTTTCTTCCTGTTAAAAGGGAGTTTTTCCTTTCCACTGTCGCTTCGTGCTTGCTCAGTGTGAGGGATTGCTGAGAATTACACGACGCAATCTTCTGTGGTTCTCTAATTTCTAAATTAAACATTGTATTGTAATAACTCTTCTTGTAAAGTGCCTTGAGATGACATCTGTTGTGAAACGGCGCTATATAAATAAACTGAATTGAATTGAATTAAGGGTTCCACAATCAACCTGGCCCCTTAGGCACAATCAAGGGTTTAAATGACTACAACCTGTCACCCTGATGTCTGTGTTTATGAAATATTTTGAAGGAGTTGTGCTGAAGTACCTGAAAGACATCAAAGCCCTCTGGTAGATTCCTGCAGTATGTTTACTCAGCACGCGGGTCAGCTGTAGTCAACCTGCGCCTGCACCAGTATGCTGTTTTTGGCACTCTGCACCTATCAGGGGCTTAACAGTTTCACAGCTTACCCTCAGATCAGGTGAGGCTGGGGAGCATCATCTCCTAGAGCAGAAACCGTCTAAAAGAGGGAGGGCCATCTGGTAGAATACTTTGAGCTGATTGGAGGAAGCAGAAGGTACTGGCACTGGCTTCTATGCGAGCATCAACTGGCACGGCCATATTTGTTTCACTTTTCACAAAGTGCTTCCCTTTGCTCATTTTTTTTATCGAAGAAATAGTATCCAGTTCCTCTACAGCCGCTTCTACGTGGGCGTCAACCAGCGTGGCTATGTTTGTTTCTCTTAGCTGGGCAGTTGATACCATCGTGACAACTGAACTCCCGCCCCAAAGCACTATGCTGACAAACAATTGACCCGGTCAAATATGGGTCGGAGAGCAAACGGCTTTGATTGGCGTGTTCCAAGATGGATTCTCCCAAGTTTGGAAAAATCCAAATCTTACGAGAATCTGTCTTGCAGAGTAAGGTTATATTTCATTATAAAACATACAAAATAGCCAATGCTATTTGCACAGCAGGTGCACAGCAGGTGGTGTAAAGGACCCTGGTGGTGTATCTTTATCAATCCTGATGTAGATTTGTTTTTATCTTATTTTGCATGTCAACAAAATGCTGCAATATTGGTAAAGGGATGACCTTACATCAACATTTAAATACATGTACAACATATGTTAGATCTTTCAAAATAGATGGTAAAATACTTTAGGTTGTGTTTATACCTAACTTTATTTTTTAATGCAATATTTATTTTTTGTTTGAAGGTCCATCCTTTTCTACAGATGGAAGAGCAGACATGATTAAAACTGACAATATTATTTTCTGTTCTGGTTCTCCTCATGCACAGTTCAGATCTCTGCTAAATCCTAATAAATGCTCATTGACAGGAGAAGATGAATTACCAGAATCAGTTCTTCGAGCTACCTCAGCAGTGATAGAGTAATAAATTCACACCACGTTATGCCGGTACTCAATTTCCTGTTTTTTTTTTACTGATTGAATTTGAAAGAAGTTTAACTAGTGCATTGAAGTAAATAACAGAAGGTTTGTGTTTTTGACGGTGCATGAGCATATTTGAGTATGTGTGTTTTGTAAATTCACTGGAAAGCATCCCCATGGTTTGGAATACAAACACAATGTGGGCCTTCCGCCTGAGCCACCTGTTCACAGCAAATGTTGCCAAGGGAAAGCTGCCATGTTCACCAGAGTGAAGGTAGGGGGGATGACATAGGTTTGGCTTTTTTCTGAGCATATTGGATTGGGATAATCTATGTTATTATTTCATTGGGATACAACTGAGTATGGCCTTGAAAAAAAAAACAGATAAAAAAAAAACATTAAAACACGAGCATAATCATTGATATAGCTTTATACAAAAAAAACCCACAATTTTAAAAACATTTAGTTGACACCTAAGCCTCACTAATTTAAATATATGTCTATCAAATAGTATCTTTAAAAAAGTGTATCCTTTATGAAAATGTCAAATATTTGAATGGTTAAAAATGCACTCCACAGTTTTTAAGTGAGATAGATTTTTTTTAATCCAACCATACCAAGGCCCCTCAAAAAAATATTTCGCCCCCACCTCTCGCTCCTTCTAGCCCCACCCCTTCAATTGGGCATGTAGATCACCTGTGATTTCATAGAATGTCACCGTGTACTTTATTAATAAAAAGTCATGTTGGAAAAAGCATCCTACACTCTGTTAATAGTCCACTAATATTGGCCAGCATTTTGTTCAAGGTGGCGTCTCTGCCTTCTTGTGCTCATTTTTCACCCAAACCTGTTTCTCACCGGCCTTTTGATAACTTTAAACTGATCCCTTTGGCTTTGCTTATGGAACTGCTGTTGATGATGAAGCCCTCGGGCACCCATGATTGACTCTTTGCCTCCTAAATTCTTCTAAATAGTAGTATAGTGTCCAGTCCCCCCCCCCCCATGCTTATAAACACGCTGTAGCTACACTTGTTTTTAACCCTCTAGGCGCCGGCCAGCTATGGAGGATGCCTGTCTAACCACGAGAGTGAGTTCCACAGCTTTCGGGCACAGATAGAAAGAGCCCTCTCCCATCTGGACCTACTATCAGCCTAAGGGACTCTAAGAATAACCTGATATGTTGGCCTAAATGCACCCAGATGGTAGTGGAAAAGAAGCAGTTCAGCCAGATATGGAGGAGCCTGACCATGCAAATATTTATATATAAAAAAGTAATATTTTGAAATTGATCAGAATCAATATGGGCAGCCAGTGGAGTGATTTTACGGTGCTTACACACCGAACGCGTCGTAAGGATGGAGTTGATGTGCCGTCTTCTGAGTGAGAAACCTAGCAGCGACGTTTTGGACAACCAGATGTCTAGACAGAGTAGCTTCAGTAAAACCAGAAAGACAAGAGTTGGAATAGTCCAGCTGCATGTAATGAATGCATGAATCACCGATTCTAGAAGATGAACACTAAGTACAGATTTCAATTTGGAGATCCGTCTATAATGGACTATGCCATTGACCTCAGCGTCCATCTTTAGTGCCGGGTCCTTTTTCACTCCTAGATTGAAGTGACATGAGTGGAAAAAGAATGAAGGTCTAGTAAATGGGTTACTCAAGTATTAACAGGACTGAAAACAATTATTTATTTTTTAGAATAATTTAAATGGAGGAAATTTGCAGCCACCCAGACATTGGAGGCAATCAAGGAGAGGTTGAAAGGAGTCACTGGGTTTAAGATAAAAGTAAATATGGCAATCATCTGCATACAAATTATGCAGAGGGGAATGTTGTCTAAAATTGGCTACTAAAGGTGAAATGTATATATATATAGAAAAGTAGTGGCTAGGATGGAACCTTGGGGAGCCCACAAAGGAAGGGAAACTGACTCAGATGAACAGTCATCCAGCATGAAACTAAAGGGGCTGATTTATCAATGGTTTGTGCTTGTTAAAACCCGCTGAAACCGCACAGCATTGCAAAAGCAGGCTCTGGCTGATCTATCAACACGGCGCAGCGCGCATTCTACCTGTTAAACCCACAGCGAGATGCACGTAATCCATTTAGCGCTTTTGCCCTTGATGAATGTGCAATCTGGGCATTTCTGTAAGAAGACGCAAAATATTGGGAGGATAATAGGCAAAGAAGTAGGCGTTCCAGACGTAGTGTGATTTACTAAGCATGAAAATGTTTGCGCTGGCTATTTTAGCATCTGTTTTTAGCACTTCTGAAAAGCATGTCTTAATATTGCACTACCACATTCAACGTGAGTTTATTATTAACAAACAAAAAACATTGTTGACACACATTATAAACAAAGAGTAATTAACACTCCAATGTCCACAAACTTGACAGTTTTGTAAATATTTACCAGTTTTTCCCCCAAAGATGCATCATAACTCTCATCATGTTTCCACCTGGTGAAGATGAGCTGAGAGCACATGATCCTCATAATTTTCTCATCTAGTAGTTAACCTTCTTGGAGACCAATTAATAAAATGTAGTAATCATATACAATACCACAATAATAATTGGCATTATATGTGACATTTTAAAAACAAACTTCAGACATGCTGCAGTTTTAATCGGTCTTACCTTCCTATACAATTTGTGCATGCAGCAGAGAGCAGCGCATGTACACCGCATGAATTACATTCATTACTGACAAACAGAAAACAGACTTCACAACATTTTAGCCTAATTTTTGTGCCAAAGATGCATTATGGATCCATGCACATTATTCCTCCTATCTCTAGGAGCTTGCATCTGGCATTAGCGGCCGCAAACTCCTCATTTCAATACTGCTGCTCACGGACAATTCTCAACAGCTCACCGGATTGGTGAATGATCTGAGAAAGGAGCAGGGATAATTTCCAAGTCACTGATCCATAGTCAGGGCTGCACGGTGGCGCAGTGGTTAGCGCTGTCGTCTTGCAGCAAGAAGGTCGTGGGTTCGTATCCCGGCCCAGGGTCTTTCTGCATGGAGTTTGCATGTTCTCCCGTGTATGCGTGGGTTCTCTCCGGGTACTCGGCTTCCTCCCACAGTCCAAAAACATGTGGGTTTGTTTTTTGGGGTGTGGTTGTTTTGTGTTGTGGTGTTGTTGGTGTTGTGTTTTGTGGTGGTTGTGTGTTGTGGTTGCATAAGAGACAATCAAGTCCAGTGTGTGTGTCCACTTATGCATGGGCCCTTCCTCTTGCTGGGACAGACTAAAAGAGTCAACAAGATCTAAAAAACCTTAGGTCGGTCAGGACAACAGACATGGACTCATACTACTGAGTCAGATGCACTCTGGAGCTGAAAAAGGTGTTGCTTAATGCCAAACAGATGAGTTTTGGATTTAACCAGGTACCCTCCATGTCTTCCAATCGGCAATGTCTCTTCCTTGTTTTATGAAGACAAGGTAAGGGAAAGAGGCAAGGTGGTATTTTAATCTAAAGTAAGCGGGTTGAATCATTACTTTCTTGACCAAACTGTAGTGAAAAGCTCATAGTCAACCGGATCTGTAGACGAGTGTGACGTTCACATATCAAGAGTGAGCTAGTATCAGCAAATAAACATAGCAGAATCATGAACAACCCAAATTCAAAATTTCAAAAAAGTCAGAATGTTACATGAAATCAATGAAGCAAGGATTGTAAAATTGATAAATGTTGAACCTCTGAAAAGTATTACCACGCATATGTACCCAGTACTTGGTTCAAGATGCTAACAGCCTGTGGCACTATTGAGGTGTGATGGAAGACCAGGATGTTTAAATAACAGCCTTCAACTCTTCTACAGTAGACTGTTCTACTGTATGTCTCTCATCTTTGTCTTTGTAATGCCCTGCATAAGGCTGTATATGTGTGTATATATATATATATATATATAGAGAGAGAGAGAGAAAAAGCATATTGATAAAAGAGTATTCATATTGATCGATAATAATAATTATCGATAAATATCACAAAATGTAATTTCGTTATTCTTGAATGAACTAATTTTAACTACGAATTAATTAATTTTTCAAACACTTTTTAAGTTTTTAAGACAGAGTAACAAATTAAGAGACCCTAATTATTCTCCTTTCATACTTACGTGCTCTGCACTTGTCTGGGGAACATCCACCCGCTCATGCATCTGTCCCTCATCTCTCTGTCCCTGTGTTGCAGCCGCAGCCTCCTGCACAGCTGTCTGGCACGGTTGAGTGACGAGCATTGATCAGTGAGCTTGCGCATCTATGGGGCAGCAGGCGCATTGTTGCCACCTATTAGTCTGGACATGGAACAGTCGATTATAAGCTAGAAAAGAAAAGAAAAAAATATGTGACGGCAGCGCAGAGACCGGCGGCCATCCTGCTGCACCGGCCATTTTGATATTCTCCAGAACGTCCAGATGGCCAGTCCACCACTGCTCACCTCTAGAACACGCTAAGCAACATTTTTTTTTTGCATATTTCTAACTTCGCATGAAAATGGATATTGGGCTGTGAGGGAACTAACTTATCCTACTTATTTAGCAAAACAGCTAACGTTGATAAAGCGGCTAACGGTAACGGTTGCTAAAAATTAGCTTCAACTTGGCTGACCAGGGTCAAATATAGATAGTTTAACCAAGTATTAACTTATTAATAATATCGAGACACATACAGAGGTTTTAATTATTGTAGAACACAAACACTTACCAGATATAAAGTGAGGACTACAGATGCTCACCCCAGCCGTAGGACCACTCGTACCCCAATCTGCCCTTTTAATTGCCTGAAGCCACAATCTTCTCCGGTTTTTGGCAAATGCATGATGGCCTCTCGGGATGTTGAACATACGAAAACCATTTTCGGTTATGTTTGTACAGTTAACAACACAACAACTCCTCATTGTATCGGGACTGCTGCTTTGTATGTCTGTGTTTCTCTTTCTCCTCGGCTGCGCGCGCAGATGGCTGTGACACAGAAATCCATCGATAGGACTTTATTCAACCTTACTAAAGACGAGTCCAAAAACCAGAAATGGATTTTCTGTCTAGCAGTTTGCCACTCAGAATTGGTGTCTGAGTACCAAGTACAAGCCCAAAAGATTTACTTTCCCAAGCAGAGTATTACAGAGTATTACAGCTTTGCTGTAATACTCCACTTGATGTATATGTATGAAAAAATCTTTATTAGTGATTACTGAGGCTTCAATTTCCTGAAGTCATGGACACGAAACCGAGACAAGAAAGAAGAAAGGAAGAAGGTGAAGAAAAGAAACCGGACCAGCAGAGCCGCGAACCGACGACACAAGACGGAGGCAAACAAAGAACACAAGAAAACATCCCAGTCCTCTGCCTCTGCCGGATGGAAGAGAAGCGGTAAGACAAAACAAACAAAAACAACAAACTGAACAGAACCACACCAGTAGTTCAGATCCTGTAATAAAAACTAAGAATTACACATTCACTACACACAAGCATGGATTAATGAACACAATACTAATGTTTCTGGTAAGCTCCTGGTAACAACTAACTAATGACGATAACCTCAGCTCAAGATATGTCCGTCCACACCAATGTCCCCACACCTATGTGTGTGTGCGAGCATGCAGGTCTGGATAAGGTTTCCCCATGCAAGTGATTGATAGCTGGTGTAAGGAACTGTCAATCCGTCCTACAGGAATCGACACAGAAATGAAGGAGGCAGGAGACGCATGCATCCAGAGTCCCACAGAGCGCAGGAGCCGCAGGCGGACCAGCGCAGGGCCGATCACCCACCAAGAGAGGAACAGATGGAAGCCCCAGGGGAACACCAAGCAGCCGCAATGCTGGGGCCCGAGAGATCACAGGGACGAGCCCACGGGCTCCGCCGGAAACCGGCTACGCCAGGGCGGGCCCGGAAAAGGACCCGGAGGCCACGAGGATCAGGGGCACCCCGCCCCCAAGTAGGGCCCCGACCAGGGACCCGCTGAGAGGGGCCCCCCGCCGCCGCCAGGCAGGAGGCGCCCGCAGCCGACCGACGGACAACACACGCCGCCGCTACCCCGGACCAATACCCACCGCCAACAACCCGGCCCCTCCCACACACCCACACGCCAGGGAGCCACGGTAAAAGCCACAGCGGTTGTACGCCCTCCCCAGGCCGCCCCCAGCCAGCACCTGGACATCCAGATCTACCAGCTCCTGAGTCCAGATCCCGCCCCATGCAGAGCGCCAAGATCTAGGGCCCAGCAAATGCCGGACAGCCCCCCCAGATGAACCGACCAGGCAGTAGAACTCATGGAACTGGCAAGAGCTTGGGCGCTGGGCACGGTCCCCACCGATCCACTGGACGGCACCAACCTACTTAACAACCCCGGCACCCCCATAAGAGGTGCCCCAGTCAATCCAAGGAGGACATCGGCCCGAAACAGCGGCTGCCCGACACACCGGCCCACCCAGGCATGCACCAGGACCGAGCAGGGCTGCAACCGGGACCCCCGGCCCCAGGCATCGAGAACCATCATCGACCAGCGGGCAGGAGCGTCCATCACCGACGGGGAGTGACGGAGGGGAAGAAGATGCACCAGGCCAGAGGGCAGCCAAACACCCAACCTGACAAGTAGACATAGACAGACAGAGACACTCATACGTACCCTCCCTCTCATGCGCACACATTCTTACATATACAGGACACACGAAAAAAGGACGCTGTACACTCATTCATACACCCCATACATACTCTATACTCCCAGGCCCAGGGACAGACGCCCCGATAGAGCACCCTGCCCCTGCACCCGGGAGACGAACCCCTTGCCCACCAGGACATGGACAAGCAGACCGCCAAGGCCCCACCCCGGCAAGAGTAGCCCACCAGCCCAGGTCCCCGACCAGACGGCCTAAAAATCTGCCCGGGCTCCAACCCCTGATGGTCCAACGAACAGGGGTGTGGAAAGACCCCCAGCCTCTCTCCCCCTGCTCAATTGTGGTGTTGTTGCGTGTTGTTCTAATGTGCACTTAAAACAGAGGGGTGGGACATGGGAATACTGCCAGGTACCCCCATCTCCCTCCCCGGGCCCTCAGTGTCTAGATGCATTTAAACAGTGGGTACCGGCACCACAGGCGAGGCCCCTTATAAGGGGCCCCGCCTCCAGTGCCGAGGCGCACCCACCGCCAGGTCCCTACATGTGCGTGTGTCATGTAAATGTTGCAAGTGTAAGTGTCTAAGTTGCTCAATAAAATTGGGACCCAGGCCGCCACCGGGTAGCGAAGACGGAAACTCCATCCCGCACCCCAGTGACGTGCCCACGTCCCAAGGCCTTGTGAATGGTAGAATGAAGGAGCAGGTGGACAGAGGCAAATGGGGATGGGGGAGGAAATAACTGGGGTGACACGATGCCAACCCCAGGGAGCCAGCTCCACTGCTAATCCCATTAGGCACCCCGTTCAGCCGATCCACCAGGGTTGGGAGGCCCCAGCACATCAAGTCGGGGCCCATGGCAGCGGCCCCTCCGAGCCCCATGGGGGCCAAGGCCATCCGCCCGCCCCCACCCCAGGGGCAGACCTAAATCCATTCCAACATTCATACTACTAACAAAACACAGGACACTAGACACCCAGGCTGACTTTAGGCCCCGATGTCAGCCCAGACCCCCCCCCCCAGAGCAGCACAGCACCAGGCCAGTAACCAGTGTCCGCCAGCACGACCCCCCTAAGGCGCGCGCATGCAGCCACTAGGAGTCACCACACAAAGCCCCCAAAGTCCCACCCCAGGCGAGATTCACGGCACCTACCGCCCCAACCGCAAGCGGACCCAACCCCGAGGACCCCTAGCAGTCACCACCAACCCTTAAACTCCACATCGGCAATCGTGTCCCACAGAACAAAATCAAGGGCCCGACCCCACTAGGTGATGGAGCTGATCAAGGGAGACCAGAAAGATTGATCAGATGTGGAGGCAGAAGCCGTTTCTAGACCAATGTAATCCAGAAGGAGATCTCTATATTGATTAATATTCAGAGTATTTTTATTTTTCCAGTTCAAGAGGATATTTTTCTTAGCGATGCATAAGGCAATGTGAACTAATTGCATAGACTTTGTATCCATGGTAACTTCATCTAAATTTCCCAGCAAGCAAACTGTGGGAGAAGGTGTGATATTACATTTCAGACACTTTGATAGGTCTTCACATATCTGGTACCAATATTTCTTGACAGGTGGGCAGAACCAAAGAGCATGAATATAATTGTCTGGTAGATTGCTTGTACATTGTAAACAGGTATTAGATGGCGTAAAACCCATCTTGAACATCCGTTGGCCTGTATAATGCACTCTATGAAGGATTTTATATTGTATTAATCGTAGATTAGGATTTTTAAGAAATTTAAAGGTTCTTAAGGAAATCTGAGACCAGAGGTTTCGGTCAAATGAGATGGACAAGTCCATCTCCCATTTTGAAATAGGAAGGGCTATTGATTCATCTATTCTATTTAATGTTTTGTATATTTTAGATAGCAGTTTGGGAGGGTTAAGATTAAGAAAGTCTAAAACTTTTCCTGGAATTTGTAAATCAACTGTATTGAGCCTAAATTTATTTTTTATAATTGATTTAATTTGTTGATATTCTAAGAATTTATTCTTGTTAATTCCGTATTGTGTAACCAATGTATTAAATGGGATAAAGTCTGTTCCATCAAACATATGCTCCAGGTATTCAATTCCTTTACAACTCCAGTTTGGAAAGTTGATCATTTATTTTTTGTTTGTAAGATATCCGGGTTATTCCAGATGGGTGTACACGTGCATGGGACTAGTAAAGTCTCTGTCATTTTAAGATATTCCCACCAAGCTGTCAGAGAGGAGCTGATAATAATACTTTTAAAACATTCATTTTGTTTTATATTTGGGCCAATAAATGGTAGATCTGAAAGTTTTATCTTATTGCATAGTGTCTGTTCAGCATCTACCTGGGACTCATCGAGAGAACTGTGTTTTACCCATCTTGATGTGGATTGGAGCCTGTTGGCTAAGAAATAATGACGAAAGTTTGGTAGGTCTAGACCTCCTTTATCTTTGGACTTCTGCAGTGTTTTTAAGCTGATACGTGGGGGTTTATCTTTCCAAAGAAATTTAGAGACAGAAGAGTCCAGAGATCTAAACCAATCAGGTGATGGTTTGCTTGGGATCACTGAGAATAAATAATTGATTCTAGGCAAAACCATCATTTTTATTGTAGCTACCCTTCCAATAAGTGATATTGGAAGGGATTTCCATCTTGCCAGATCATCTTCCACTTTTTTTAAAAGTGGGATATAGTTTAGCTTTGATAAGTCAGCCAGTCTTGGTGAGATATGGATACCTAGATATGTAATATTTCCCGACCGGAGTTGCACAGCAACGGGACCCTGGAAAGAACAGTTGATACCGATGGCTGCTTAATGAAACTCGGCCAGTACCGAAGTGAATTGTCTGAAAGATCAAATCTTGTAACCAATCCAAACCCACCATAAAAATGCCTCATGGAGGGGCCAGACCAGCAAGTTAATCAGCCATTTATGAAGCTGTCTCACTTATGTGAACTTTTAACTGTATTGTGAAGTGACTTAATTGATTTACTGCTGCAATAATTACATTTCTACTACTATAATGTTGCATCTCTGAATTATTCTTCAGTTCGAAGAAACGGCATTTCCACTCACCTTTTTTAAGCATAGCTTTTAACTGAATAAAATTTGTTATTAGATTGCTCTGCATGTTTTACTTGCTTACATCTTGTCAGTTTTTTGGTCTTAGTATTATTATTATTATTATTACCTCCTGTTATTTTTCTATTTTAACCGGTTATTTTATTTCTCCTTCCGGTGTTTCCTCTGTGGGAGCCCTCTTCTTCAGGAGTGGTGGTCGGCTGTGGCTGCCTGGGCTCTTGCCAGGTAGCTTTTGAGCAGAGGTGGGGTTCTCTGCCTTGCCGAGTGCCCTGTGTCAGTCCTTCGGGGTGGGATCGTTGGGTGCCAGGTGCCAGGTGCCGTGGTGGATGCACGCGCTGCCTTCGGAGGGGTTGCACTGACGGATTAGTAAAAAAAAAAATAATTTGATCATGGTTCTAAATTTTGGGGGGGAGGGAATGGGATGTGGTTCATGTGGGGTCATTTTTAAACTATTAAGCACTTTCAGCTACAATTTTTGTATGAAATGTGCTTTAAAAGATACAGTTACAAAGTTTGATTGGATGGTTGACTGAATGATGGTTTTCTACACAGCTGTCAGGTCAGCAGTCTTCCCCACGATTGTGATTCCTACTGAACCAGACTGAAAGATCATTTTAAGGCTCAGGGACCCTTTGAATTAGTTTTGGATTGTTGGGTCTGTCCAGTACATATTAAGTGGACTAAGTCTCCCTGCATCCCTTGCACCAGCATTGGCTAGTGTTGGCCACCTCGGATAACGCCGCCAAAGCTTATATAAGGGCCAGTTGAAATGCCAGTCTGCCCTTCCTCTAAGCTTTCGAGCTTGAAGGAGGGTAATTCAGTATTCCCTTTCTCCCTTCGATTCTGACGGCTGGTCCAAAGATGTTACTCTGAAACTGCCCTGGGGTTTCCTATGCTCTGTGCGCCATTCTGTTCAAGCCAAAGACGCTGCCTGTGAGCTGGTGCTTCCCTGACAAGAAATTCCAAACAGCTGCAGCTGGAACGCACCTCCGAACTCCGTCCCATCTCTGAGCGCAAATTGAGGTAGATGAATTAAGCCTCATCTCTAGCACCCCTTCCAGGGAGGTTTAAGGTTATTTTATTTAGAATGAGTTGTATGTGTTTTATGCCAGAATTGGCTGATTTTGTTTAATGTTAGTTTCTAGTTTTCAGTTATTTGCAAGCAGAAGGAGTGTGCTGTCTTTGTTTTGTCTTTTGCTGTGTTGATTTCATGAACTTGGGCTTTTTTTAGATTAGTCGCTCTGGAAAGAGGGGAAAATCGGCCACCATTATCTGATAGCTTCTTTATTTAAGCCACAAGGCTAGGTAGCTATCACCACATTTTCCTTTGTCTTCCCTCACGTGCAGTAATAAATCACACCTGGTTGATAGACACCTTCTTGTCACTCTCGCCCCACACTGCCTCACACACGCCTACTATGTAAGCACCTGAGGTTGGAACTTCCTGTGATGTCGGTTTGTTTTGATTCTGTTTTCCAGATTTCATTTATCTCCTTCCTGTAGAGTAGACACCATTTAGAATGAGTAGCATAGCTCATTTTTAAAATAGATTGAATTTATTTTGTGATTGTTTTAGCAATTGGTTAATAAATTTATTTTAATATGAGATCTCTGTGCTTGCTTTAATTTGTGTGTTTTAATAAATCAGCCAAAATACTTAATCCTTTAGATAAAGACTGATTGTCTGGTGTAAATAATTTGTTTCTTATATCGATTAAGAAGCTGTTGCCCAATTTTGCTCATTTTATCACTGATAATGCAAGTTTTATTTATAATTATTCCAGCATTAGGTTATTTGAATAACAAATTAAATTATTCCCCTCCCTGGCTGCCACCTTATCGCGGTGGAGGGGTTTGAGTGTCCCAATGATCCTGGGAGCTATGTTGTCTGGGGCTTTATGCCCCTGGTAGGGTCACCCATGGCAAACTGGTCCTAGGTGAGGGATCAGACAAAGCGCAGCCCGACGACCCCTATGATGAATAAAATAGATGGACCTAGTGTTCCCTCGCCCGGACGCGGGTCACCGGGGCCCCACTCTGGAGCCAGGCCTGGAGGTGGGGCACGTTGGCGAGCGCCTGGTGGCCGGGCCTTTTTCCATGGGGCCCGGCCGGGCTTAGCCCGAAGAGGAAACATGGGCCCCCCTTCCCATGAGCTCACCACCTGTGGGAGGGGCCATAGGGGTCGGGTGCCGTGCAAGACGGGCGGTGGCCGAAGGCGGGGACCTTGGCGGTCCGATCCTCGGCTGCAGAAGCTGGCTCTTGGGACGTGGAACGTCACCTCTCTGGTGGGGAAGGAGCCGGAGCTGGTGTGCGAGGCTGAGAGGTTCCGACTGGACATCGTCGGCCTTGCCTCGACGCATGGCTCTGGCTCTGGAACCCGTCTCCTCGAGAGGGGTTGGACTCTCTTCCACTCTGGAGTTGCTCCCGGTGAGAGGCGCCGAGCTGGGGTGGGCATACTTGTTGCCCCCCATCTCGGCGCCTGTACGTTGGGGTTTACCCCGGTGAGTGAGAGGGTAGCCTCCCTCCGCCTACGGGTGGGGGGACGGGTGCTGACTATTGTTTGTGCTTATGCACCGAACAGTAGATCAGACTACCCACCCTTCTTGGAGTCCTTGGAGGGGGTGCTGGAGAGTGCTCCTTCTGGAGACTCCCTCATTCTCCTGGGAGACTTCAACGCTCACGTTGGCAATGACAGTGAGACCTGGAGAGGCGTGGTTGGGCGGTATGGCCCCCCCGATCTGAACCCGAGCGGTGTTTTGTTGTTGGACTTCTGTGCTCGTCATGGATTGTCCATAACGAACACCATGTTCAAGCATAAGGGTGTTCATGTGTGCACTTGGCACCAGGACACCCTAGGCCGCGGCTCGATGATCGACCTGGTTGTCGTTTCATCTGACCTGCGGCCGCATGTTTTGGACACTCGGGTGAAGAGAGGGGCGGAGCTATCCACCGACCACTACCTGGTGGTGAGTTGGCTCCGGTGGTGGGGGAAGACGCCGGACAGACCTGGTAGGCCCAAACGTGTTGTGAGGGTCTGCTGGGAACGTCTGGCGGAGTCTCCTGTCAGAAGGGGTTTCAACTCTCACCTCCGACAGGACTTCAAACACGTCCCGGGGGAGGCGGGGGACATTGAGTCCGAATGGGCCATGTTCCGTGCCTCCATTGTCGAAGCGGCTGACCGTAGTTGTGGCCGCAAGGTAGTTGGTGCCTGTCGTGGCGGCAACCCTCGAACCCGCTGGTGGACACCGGCGGTGAGGGATGCTGTCAAGCTGAAGAAGGAGTCCTATCGGGCCTTCTTGGCCTGTGGGACTCCGGAAGCAGCTGATAGGTACCGGCAGGCCAAGCGGAGTGCGGCTCGGATGGTCGCTGAGGCAAAAACTCGGGCGTGGGAGGAGTTTGGAGAGACCATGGAGAACGACTTCCGTATGGCTTCGAAGCGATTCTGGTCCACCATCCGGCGTCTCAGGGGGGGGAAGCGGTCTGCCGCCAACACTGTTTACAGTGGGGGCGGTGTGCTGCTGACCTCAACGCGGGACGTTTTGGGTCGGTGGATGGAATACTTCGAAGACCTCCTCAATCCCACCGACACGCCTTCCTGTTTGGAAGCAGAGTCTGGGGACTCTGGGACGGACTCTCCAATCTCTGGGGCTGAAGTCGCCGAGGTTGTTAAAAAGCTCCTCGGTGGTAAGGCTCCGGGGGTGGATGAGATTCGGCCGGAGTTCCTCAAGGCTCTGGATGTTGTAGGGCTGTGTTGGTTGACGCGGCTCTGCAATATTGCGTGGACATCGGGGGCAGTTCCCTTGGATTGGCAGACCGGGGTGGTGGTCCCCCTCTTTAAAAAGGGGGACCACAGAGTGTGTTCCAACTACAGGGGGATCACACTTCTGAGCCTCCCTGGTAAGGTCTATTCAGGGGTTCTGGAGAGGAGGGTACGACGGATAGTCGAACCTCGGATCCAGGAGGAACAATGCGGTTTTCGTCCTGGCCGTGGAACACTGGACCAGCTCTACACCCTCGGCAGGGTCCTGGAGGGTGCGTGGGAGTTCGCCCAACCAGTCTACATGTGCTTTGTGGACTTGGAGAAGGCGTTCGACCGTGTCCCTCGGGGTGTCCTGTGGGGGGTACTCCGGGAGTATGGGGTACCAGGCCCTCTGATACGGGCTGTTAGGTCCCTATATGACCGGTGTCAGAGTCTGGTTCGCATTGCCGGCAGTAAGTCGGACTCGTTTCCAGTGAGAGTTGGACTCCGCCAAGGTTGCCCTTTATCACCGATCCTGTTCATAACGTTTATGGACAGGATTTCTAGGTGCAGCCAAGGTGTTGAGGGGATCCGTTTTGGTGACCTCAGGATCGGGTCTCTGCTTTTCGCAGATGATGTGGTCTTGTTGGCTTCGTCTGAACGTGATCTACAGCTCTCGTTGGAGCGGTTCGCAGCCGAGTGTGAAGCGGCTGGGATGAGGATCAGCACCTCCAAATCCGAGACCATGGTCTTGAGTCGGAAAAGGGTAGGGTGCTCTCTTCGGGTTGGGGATGAGGTCCTTCCTCAAGTGGAGGAGTTTAGGTATCTGGGGGTCTTGTTCACGAATGAGGGAAAAATGGAGCGGGAGATCGATGGACGGATTGGTAGGGCGTCTGCAGTCATGCGGGCGCTGTACCGGTCTGTCGTGGTGAAGAGAGAGCTGAGTCGAAAGGCGAAGCTCTCGATTTACCGGTCGATCTACGTTCCTACCCTCATCTATGGTCACGAACGCTGGGTGGTGACCGAAAGAACGAGATCGCGGATACAGGCGGCTGAAATGAGTTTCCTCCGTAGGGTGGCTGGGCTCTCCCTTAGAGATAGGGTGAGAAGCTCGGTCATCCGGAGGGAGCTCAGAGTAGAGCCGCTGCTCCTCCACATCGAGAGGAGCCAGTTGAGGTGGCTCGGGCATCTAGTCAGGATGCCTCCTGGACGCCTCCCTGGTGAGGTGTTCCGGGCATGTCCCACCGGGAGGAGACCCAGGGGAAGACCCAGGACCCGTTGGAGAGATTATGTCTCCCAGCTGGCCTGGGAACGCCTCGGGATTCCTCCCGAGGAGCTGGCCCAAGTGGCCGGGGAGAGGCAAGTCTGGGTCTCCTTGCTTAGGCTACTGCCCCCGCGACCCGACCCCGGATAAGCGGAGGAAGATGGATGGATGGATGGAAATTAAATTATTATTAACCATACAGCGATAATTCCTCAAATTCCACAACATGATTAATTAGCTGTTTGAACCTTTTCGCAGTTTTCTCCTTTTCTGAGACTGAATTTGGGGTTGTCAAGAGCTGTAAGCTATAATAATCAAAAACAAAAGAAATTAGGGCTATAAATGCCTTGCTTTGCATGAACTATGTCTCTTTCATCAGTTAGTTTCAGGTTCTAGGTTGAATTACATACACTTTCAATGACATTTTTGATAAAAATGACCTGTTTATTATTTTTCTAGAACAGTATAAATGGTCCTTTCCTCAAAATCTATTAAAAATTCTAATAAATTATAGGAACTTTTCAGTGAGATAGTGCTTCTTAGAGAATGAAACTTGTGAATCCGATGTCCCACTGCAAACAGCAGCAATGAAATTGATAATAATAATGACTTAGGTGCTTGTAGGAGGGATTTCAAACCCTAAAATCAACTCTGTGGTGAAACCCATTTCATTTCATCCTCTTCCTGCAGGATGAACCATTTGGCCTATCGGGGTTTTAAGATAAGACAGGGCTAGCTTATCACAGTCAGTGATAACTGAAGAAACGAACGACGGCAGGGATTTGCGAATAAGTTTTCTGTACCTGCATCCCCCCGCTATCTATCCCTCCTCCTATTCCTTTATTTCCTGTACAAACAGTCTGCATCTTTAAACTTCGGCTTCCACGCTGCAAAGTGGAACCCAGGAGACACCATGTCCCATTTGAAGAGGTCATTTATTTGTATAGCATGAAATGAGGTGGAGATTTATAGCTACACTAGATATGTTTAAGCAAGAAATTAGTCATGGGCTTTGTCTGAATATTACAGTGTCAGCAAAAAGGTCAACAAGAACCATCATTAACATCGTCACAGACTGCTTACAGCTCCCGTTTAACACTGCATGCAACAGTCTTGTTCCTTCTTAATATGTAATAATACATTAAAACCAAATGTGAGCTAAATCTGTGCTACCTGCTTGTTAGCGTTTGTGTCCTGTAGTTTCAATTCTGATTGATTTACACCTTGTATCATTTAAACATCTGTGTGTTCGAGTTTTCCTCATTACTCCTGGTTTAATGTGATATATACCCTTTCAAAAGGCCACACTCCTTCCATCCATCATCCACAGCCAAGGTTGCCCAACCCTTTCAGATTATAGCAGTTAAGCTTTTACAGTGACAAGAGAGAAGTACAACATTTGACTGATTGGACAATGCAGTTCATATAAATTTACTAAAGGTTTATTTCCGGCTACACAGGGAAGTATGGCAGAAAACAATCAATCACTCAAGACAGTATTTGATTTTAAGCAGTCATATAAATGAAGCCTTGAAAAAATGTTTTTTTTAAATAAATACAAATTTCCTCTATTATGACTAGTGGTACTCTAAGAAACATTTTCTCTTTCATCTCACATCCACCTGATTACATGGAATGTAGCTGCTTAGTAGCAGGACTAAGTAGTTCACCTGTGAAATAAATTAGTATTTCTTTATGACAGCTGAGATTTCTGTCAGTGATTCCAAACTAAGAACTTGAAACTCTAAAAATCCATTATAGAGTACATTTATGAAAAGAGAAAACTAACATCCAGAGACTGACCTCAAGTCCAAGCTCTTCTAGACTTAAAGGTATAACTTGAAAGTATTTAACCCAGTTCAAGTTGGTAAAATAGGACATTCAACCACTGGTGAGCAGTAAAATACTTGCAATTCCTTCTCCATTCTAATCCCACTTTATATCCGCGTAGTGTTTAAGTCCTTTAGCTGGCAACCGAAAAGAGCAAAATTAGATGTGAAAGTAATACAACATGGGGGTCTTATGATTTATTTTACTATTATCATAAAAAAAAGTGAAAATATTTGAAATATTTTTTTAGAATGTAACTGGTGAGATAAGATGATCTGGTGTGTTTAAATCATAATTATTAAAAATATAAATCCATAAAGCAGCTTACATTGTTGTATTTTTTCTCTCTCTAGTCTTTAGAAACTTGAAGAGACAGATTCTACTACAGAGCTGGATGTTTCAAGGAATATTCAAAATAAGATCCTGAATTGTTCCAAGTAAAGTGTTTGAAATATAAAAATGACCAAAATAGATGTGCATTTATGGGAGATATGACCATCTCTGACCTTAGCTGGTTTTCTGCCAACGTTGATAATATTGAAGCCAAAGTTACATGAAAGACATAATAATGCCCACTATCAGATTCAACTAAGCAGTTTCCTTGGCAACAGCTGTAATTTAAAATACCTTTGCAAACAATACTGGACCACCTGCAGATCCCATATTTTAAGTTCCCCCATCTATCATGAAAAACCTGGGCTCGATGCTAAGGATTTTTATTCACCTTTTTACATGTTGGTTCAAAATATGAAAAAAAATATATTTGTTTTTTGTTTATTTATAAATGTGTGGCGTGTTGCAAATATAAAAAAATTGTAAAAATAAAGATTGGAAATTATAAAACACTGTATTTACATTTATTTTTCGGAGAAAAACTTTTTCTTTTATCCAGTTTTATGTTACAAAAGAGCTGTGATCAGTTGAAAGCTGCCTGTATGCTTGGGGCATATTCAGTACAGCTTTCATTGGTTTCAGGTGAAACTGAAAACTGCTTTTGGAGAGAGTTAATCGTAATATTCCAGCCCAGAGGCAGTTCATGTATAAAAGGTGCCCCCGGCTTTCCCTTCTTTCAGTGCCTGATACCCTGTTTTATATCTTGACAAATTGAATTAAGCTTTCATAAATCAAAACAGTTCTAAAGAATCTGTAACCAATTACAGATATTTAATTTATGATAATCCATATATTATTGGATCAAGATGCAAGATGGCGCCGCGTATGGACGCCTCGGCACTTCGCTCTCTGGTACTAGTTACTGTTTTACTCTTTTGCGTAGTTTTCTGCACTCCCTCTGCTATTAAAATTAGCAGAGAGGAACTTTTAAAAATTGGGCTATCCAGTGCCGGACTTTTTTCACCGGTCTTTACACAACCTGACTGCTTTATGGAGATTCTGATCGGAGGAGCAGCAGCGTTCTGTGGATTTAGACGGAGACGACGACGCGGGAAACGGGCTGGTGTGCTCGTCAAGCTGCGACAGCGGGGATTACGCACCGCTCTCCCATCCATACACCTGGGGAACGTCCGCTCTCTGCCTAACAAAATGGATGAATTGCTCCTTCTCCTATCCAAGAACTCAGACTTTAGTCGTTCTGCCGCCTTTTGCTTCACTGAAACCTGGTCCAGTGAACTCATCCCGGACAGCGCTCTAAAGCTGCCAGGCTTCCAGCTGTTCAGAGCGGACCGCTGCGCGGAGCTGACTGGGAAATCAAAGGGAGGTGGAACGTGCTTCTACATTAACGAAGGTTGGTGCACAGATGTCACAGTGTTAAAGAAGACATGCAGCCGACAAGGGGAGCACGGTGGTGCAGCTGGTAGCGCAGCTCACCTCACAGCTAGAAGGTCCTGGGTTCGATTCCTGCCGGGGAAGCTGTGGGTGCTGAAGGTGTGTTTGATCCTCCATATCATCAGCACCCACACCCTGGGTGGGGTTGGCAAAAGGGCCTTTCTGTGTGGAGTTTGCATGTTCTCCCCGTGTTCCCTTGAGTAGTTAATGTGAGCTACTCCCACAAAAACATGTATCAGTTCTGGGCTATATACTGCCCCCTCCTGGCTGACCGAGGCGCCTGAGGGGTTGGAGAGTATCCAGCTGGAATAGTGTGATCCTTCCACACGCTACGTCCAGCTGGGGGAACCCCACCTCCTCAAGTAGGAAGGAGGCTTGAGCTCAGTGCAGGGCCCTCCTACGGTCAGCAGAGGGAAGGCAATGCCCAGGACTGTACTTAGGTAGGAACACTGGGGTGATAATAATGGGGAAAAAAATCGTGGGATAAAAAAATATAAAAAAAAAAAAAAAAGAAGACATGCAGCCCTCACCTTGAGTCGTTCTTCATAAACTGTAGACCATTTTATTCACCGCGGGAGTTCCTCGTTTGTGCTGGTCGCTGTATACATTCCACCGCAGGCGTGTGTGACGGAGGCATTACATCACCTCGCCGATCAGATCACAGACGTGGAGAAAAATCACCCGGACTCTCTGCTAATCGTTCTCGGGGATTTTAACAGAGCTAATCTCAAACTTGAACTGCCTAAATATAAACATGTGACGTGTCCCACCAGGGACATGAACACTTTAGATCACTGCTACACCACAATAAAAAATGCATATCGCTCTGTCCCCCGTGCTGCTTTGGGACTTTCCGACCACTGCCTGGTCCACCTCATCCCTGGTTCCTGTGTTTTGTCTTCCTGATAATTTAGTAATTTTTTTGTTATCTGTTTCCTTTATTAAAATTCCTACATTCATCTGGCTGCATTAAGCTCCTCAATTCACGCTACCTAACAAGAAAATTTGGAGTCATTTATTAAACTAATTATTATCTAGATATAATTTTATATTTATAGAAAATATAAAAATTACAAAAATAATTAATTGAGCTTTAAAGTAAGTACAAATCTTTCCTGAAGTTGACCATTTGCAACTATATCTATGGTATTTAAACCATGGAAAGTATTAGCATATGTGGTATTACTTATATTATTACTATATTATATATTTGGGGTGATAGTGGGTAGAGTAATCTTGCAATCGAAGACTCTGAGTTTGATATCAGCTTCCCCTTTTAATGTGAAAATGTCCCTCTAGAGCAGTGTTTCACAACCTTTTTCGACTTGTGTACCCCGAGAGCCATTTTTGAAAACCACAAGTGTTGATGATTCTCCAGAATTAGATTGTACAACTGATTATGAAATGTAAATCATTTTGTTAAATCTACCTAACTTGAACATTTATTTCTGAAGCATTTTATTATTTCCACTTCAAAATGTTAACTTCAAATTAAACATTCCAACATATATATACTGTATATGTTGCCGTGAACGTGAATAAGCAACCTAAAAATAAATACTAAAAATAAATAAATACTCCTCCTTGTCCTGGCGTAGCCAGGACAAGGAGGAGGCCTACAGGAGTGGGGATCGGGACCTGTACAAACAGGCCAGGAACCAGCTGACAAGAGGGATCAAAGCAGCAAAGAGGAACTACAGTGCTAAGCTTAAGGACCGTTTTTCTGCTAACGACCCCTCTGCAGTTTGGAGCTACCTGCAGACCATTACTAACTGTAGGAGACCATCCCCCCACCCTGTGGAGAGCCCCCGCCTGGCTGAGGACCTCAACGACTTCTTTTCCAGGTTTGAAAGGACTTTCACACCTCCCACCTCCCCCACCATCTCCATCACAAAAGACCCAGCTTCACCCCAAACCACCCACGTACCTGCCTTGACGATCTGCGAACAGGACGTGCGCCAGCTATTTCAGAGACAGAAAATTAAAAAGGCTCAGGGACCAGACGGAGTGTCCCCAGCCTCTCTGAAATTCTGTGCTGACCAGCTGGCTCCCATCTTCACCCAGATCTTCAATAACTCCCTGGAGCTGTGTGAGGTCCCCTCCTGCCTCAAACGCTCCACCATCATACCGGTTCCCAAGAAGTCCCCAGTCACTGGATTAAATGACTACAGACCAGTTGCCCTAACATCTGTGGTCATGAAATCCTTTGAGCGTCTGGTACTGACCCACCTGAAGGACATCACAGATCCCCTGCTAGACCCCCTGCAGTTCGCCTACAGATCAAACAGGTCAGTGGATGATGCCGTCAACATGGCTCTACACTACATCCTGCACCATCTAGACTCTGCAGGTACCTACGCTCGGGTCCTGTTTGTGGACTTCAGCTCTGCGTTTAACACCATTGTCCCAGAGCTCCTCCACCAAAAACTGTCCCAGCTCACCGTGCCTCCATCCACCTGTCAGTGGATTACCAGTTTCCTGACTGACAGGAGGCAGCAGGTGAAACTGGGTAAGTTCACATCCAGCTCCCGTTCCCTCAGCATCGGCGCCCCCCAGGGATGTGTTCTCTCCCCACTGCTCTTCTCCCTTTACACCACTGACTGCACGTCGAGGGACCCTTCTGTGAAACTCCTGAAGTTTGCAGATGACACCACCGTCATTGGACTCATCCGCGACGGCGACGAGTCTGTGTACAGAAAGGAAGTGGAACAGCTGGTTCTCTGGTGCAGTCAGAACCACCTGGAGCTAAACCCGCTCAAAACTGTGGAGATGACAGTGGACTTCAGGAAGAGACCACCATCAACATCTCCTCTCATGATCCTCAACAAGCCAGTCCCCACAGTGGAGTCTTTCAGGTTCCTAGGATCCACCATCACACGGGACCTGAAGTGGACCTCACACATCAACATAATAAGGAAAAAGGCCCAGCAAAGGCTGTACTTTCTGCGTCAGCTCAGGAAGTTCAACCTGCCCCAGGAGCTGCTGATCATCTTCTACACAGCAATAGTCCAGTCTGTCCTGACCTCATCCATCTCTGTCTGGTTCGGATCCGTCACCAGGCAAGACAAGGACAGACTGCAGAGAACAGTCAGGACTGCAGAGAGGATCATAGGAACCGATCTTCCCTCCATTCAGGACCTATTCCGGGCCAGGGTCAGGAAGCGGGCCAGGAAAATCACCTCTGACCCCTCACACCCTGGCCACAATCTGTTTAGGCTCCTCCCCTCAGGTCGGCGTTACAGAGCGTTGTACGCCAAAACCACCCGACACAAAAACAGTTTTTTCCCCCAGGCTGTCGCTCTGACGAACTCTGTCTAGTCACAGTGTGTGAGTGCACTCACATAACAATAAACTATAACTCTGCACTTCTGTACATACTCACTGTAAAATAACCCCGGCTTGGTGTATATATTATCCTTTATTATTTACGATCTGATATTTATTTGTATTTTTACTTATTTTTGTTCTTATTTTTCTTTTTTTTTCTTTTTTTATTTCACTTATTCAAGTTCTGTACTGGAGGAAAAAGTTTGCCGGAGTCAAATTCCTTGTATGTGACATACTTGGCCAATAAACTGATTCTGATTCTGATTCTGATATTGTTGTTTTCATGCTTATCTCAATCTTAAATTGGATTGATGCAGCCAACTTGTATTATTTTAATATATTTTTTTACTAATAGAAGAACGCCTTTGTGAAAATAAAACAATGTCTTAAAGAATAAAAAGTTCTATGCAAAATAGTCTGCTTGTAAAAGAGGCATTAATACAGGAGATCCTTCTGTCAGGCTGGTGTATGCTGCGTGGAGGACGAAGGACCCAGGCGCAGAAGCAGTGTTCAGGTAAGGCGATAATTTATTAATGGTGCAGCAACATAAGGTGAGACGATACACGCAACAGGCACGACATACGATAATGATCCAGCCAGGAATAAAGCGCTCGCTGGATCTTAAATACGGGGGAGACAAGGAGGAACAGGTGAAAACAATAGGAAGTGAACACAGGTGCAAACGATAGGAGGTGAGGAGGTTCAGACAGGACAACACAGGTGGAGATGATGATGAGGGAGTGACAGGAGCTGAGTGTAATCATGACAGGACCCCTCCCCCCCTTTAAAAGGCGGATTCCAAACGCCATGGAGGGAAAAACAAAGAAAACGAAAAAAGAGAAGCACCCTTCCAGGGTGGGTGGATGGGGGCCTACGGCAGGGGGGCCTGACTGTCTGTAGGTGTGCCCCTGGAGCTTGGGTTGTCGGGCGGAGGCCCGAATGGCGTCCTCCGGCCGGACGACAGACTGGCGGGCGTCCCATGGCGGGACGTGAGTCGGGCGGACGGCCCAAATGGCGTCCTCCGGCCGGACGACAGACTGGGGGGCGTCCCCTGGCGGGACGTGGGACTGACGGACGGCCTGAAAATCCTCTACAGAGGACCCAGAGGTCCAGCGGACGGCTGAACAGACATCCCTTTGCAGGACGTGAGACTGACAAACGTCCCCTCTCTGGACGCGGGACAGGCGGACTGCCCGGAGATCCTTTCTTGGGGACCTGAAGACGAGGAGCAGGTCTGGGAACCTGGCGACGAGGAGCAGGTTTGGGAACCTTGAGGCGGTGCTGCGGCGGCTGAGGACCGGTGCAGCGGCGGCTGAGGACCGGTGCAGCGGCGGCGGAGAATCCGGCAGCGGCGGCGGAGAATCCGGCAGCTCTGGCGGAGATTGCGGCAGCTCTGGCGGAGATTGCGGCAGCTCTGGCGGAGAATCCGGCAGCTCTGGCAGAGGCAGTGGCAAATCCAGCTGCTTTGTGATCAGAGACTGAAGGGGCTCTGCTGGATCTGGGGGCAGAGACTGGAAGAAGGAGAAGGTTGAAAATGCTGATGCAGACGTCAACTTCGGTGCCAAACA